>JAPZEB010000021.1:5681630-5694950 GCA_029783705.1 Chaetodon striatus | reverse complement strand
CCTTTGATTTAGGCGCGTTGCCTTTATCATCTCGTCATATTGATCCCTGTGTTATGTGAAAATGCCACTGTTCTGTTTTAGTTAATATCTATCTATCTATCTATCTATCTATCTATCTATCTATCTATCACTTTACTGTACATCTTGTTTATGTTTCACCTGTCAGCTGCTGGGTTCTGGTGTAGTGGCGCACTCTGGTGGACTTAAGCAGGTGTTTTTATTTGTAATATTCCTGCTGCATTAATGTGTGTGTGTGTGTGTGTGTGTGTGTGTGTGTGTGCCATGATTATATCCTGATCCATGAAGAAGACTCACAACAGTCGTCCGTGTGCGTGAGGACAAATCTTGATGCGTGATTACTGCGACATTCATTTGTGTACAAACAAAATAAAGGAGGAGAGGCAACACATCCCTGAGGGGATCCAGTAGAAGGACAACAGGTAGTGGACAGTGTCCTGTTAACCGGGACCCTCTGAGACCTGCTTGTTAAAGTCAATGAGCCAACACACGATGCTAAAATCTAAATTAAAACTAGACTCATGTCCGTGAGCTGAAACACGTGGCTGAATACAATTAAAAGCAGAAGAGAAATCGATAACAAGCAAACGTGCATGGTTCATATTTCCCTCCAAAGGTCTCAGTACAAGATTTAACAGAGCAGCTGAAGCGTCCTCGGCTGTCCTCGATGTCCTGCAGGCAAACTGTGAGGGGTCCAGCACGTCCTGTACAGAGTATAAGAGTTCAGGTTTGACAACACGTTCAAATGTCTTCCTAACGAGGGATGTCGAGGCCACAGGGCGACAGTCATTCAAAGATTCAGGAGACCATAAAGTTAATGGGACAGTGAGCAGGCAGCAAGAATAAGTGTTTGAAATGTGTTTGATCAAGAGAACATGAGAGCAGTTCTCTATCAGGTTCAATGACTGAAGAAGAAAAGTCCCTAATGTTCTGCAGTAACTCTCAGTTTGGGAGGTTTGGTTAGTGGAACATCACCATTTTCTGCTATAAGGTTAACTCTGGCAAGTTTCTAAAGCCTGAGCCACCACAGGAAGTGCAGTTCTCTTCTTTCTTGTTATTTGGACAGTCTTTGTGTCAGTGTCCTGTCAGTTTGCAGTTGTGACAAACATACAGATCGCAGGGTTTCTCTTGACCACCAGGAGCTTCTCCGCCACGTCTTCTGCTGCCTCTGCTTCATCCTCTGCGCCACCTCCACACCCAGTGAATGCTTGGTGCACGGTCCTCAACACGTGGGCCGTGGCTTCGATGATGCTCTGTTCTGACCACGGTCTGAGGACCAACAGCCGGCCTGTTTGACCCGATGCTTCCATCATCAGCATTTCCACGACTGGGTTACAGAGGAGGGAACCAGAAGGTTGCACGTTGCGAAGCTCTGTTTCCAGCTTTACCTCCTCTCTTCTGTTTCAGTCTTTCGATTCTTGCAGAGGTGCTGTCTTTGGCTGCTGCTCGGGTTCTATTTCCAGTCCGACATCAGGCAGCGGTGGTGGTGGGTCTTCTGTCTGTGCTGCTGCTCCTTCATGATCAGGGTCGCCCGGAGCACATGGAGGAGGAGGAGCGCAGCCCAGATCAGGGTCCAGTTGGAACGGGTTTCATGATTTGCGCACCTACCTCGGTCAAAGAAGGATACGATGTGTTAGTTTGTTCTTGTGATTTGTCCTGTTCATCAGTTTGTTTTTCTCTGTTTTGTCCCTCAGCTTTCCTCTTTTCCTTCCTCTCTCCTCTGCCTCTTCTCTCCAGGTGCTGTGCTCTTATTTTGAGTCTTGCTGTTCTCTGTACGCGGCTGCATGCACCTCTGCATCTGCCGGTTCCTGCGTCTCCAAACGTGTCTTAACCTGATCCAGCTGATTCAGGCTGAAGCTTCCAGTCACTGGGAAGCCTATTTCAACCCACGTCTCAAACTGAGCCATGGATGTTTTACCTGTATAATTAACGGAAGGATTTTAGGACCAGTGTTCCCCTCAGATCTCTTCACTCTGACTCTTACCCATGTGTGTCAGCCTGTTGGGTTTTCTACTCATCAAAGGAACACATGCATCCACACACAACACTCACCTCCACATTCAGCAACACTTCTCACCTGTCCCTGAACACGACAGCAAGCATCCTCCAAAACATCCCACAACCTGTTTCTGTCTGACGCCACAGCTGCTCTGAAAGAAACAAACAAAGCCCTGAAAAAAGGATGCGTTAAATAAACTGTTGAACTGAGAGGATACATTTATTTCATGTATTCATTCATCTCAGGTCTGAACTCCAAATGTTCATTGAACTTAGTCATAGCGAGTCATCCAATGCATTCTGTTTCTCCTGGTGTGTTTCCTGTATGTGAACATGTAACAGGTGCACGTGCTGTTTTTAGCAGCACTCTGAGCCGGGCTGTGAAATGACAACACAGACAAAACAAGCTGAAAATCAAATGGGATCAATGTGTTCCACAGTCACTGAATATCTGCATGTTCCAGACACTGTACTCATCTCAGAGAAAATACTGAGGACTTGAATCTGGACAAATGTGCTCCAATAAAACAAAGAGATGAGCTCAAAGAAAAGTCCTCAGGTTGTGTGAGTTCATGTGTGAACACATGTACTGTCCACCAGGACAAACAGCAGGACCTTTAACTATGTTACTGTGTGTTTGTTTCCTCCTTGAAACCTCCACAGATTATTGTCCAGGTCACTGAAGCTGTCTGAGAAACGTCACAGTCACGCGCCTCCCTTCCTGTTTCCTGTGGAAAGTTTACTTTCACTTTCAATGAGCGTCGCGACGCAGTGACTTTTCTCCAGCTGAAGGTAATGTAACACGTTTAAAAACCTTGGAGTCGTTCACACAAGCTGTCGTTAGTTTAGCTGCTCTACAAACAGCAGGACTTGAACCTAACACGAGTCTGACTTCACTGGAGACTCGAACAGAGAGTCTGTGGAGGAGGCGGAGACGAGCCGCTGCTCTGCCGCTGTCTGAGCCTCTGAACTCGGCTGAGAGCAGCAGTTAGTGTCGGTCAGTGTTCCCTTGTTGGAGTTAGACTACAGGACTGATGTGGAGACAGCAGGAAGGAGCTCTCACAGGGAGTCAACACGTTGTTGGTCGCTAAACATCCCAAATATTGAACTGCGTCACCGAGGAGCTGGAACTGTGCCAACAGGAAGGGCGGCCGTTAGATACGTCATCACGCTGTCAGCTTCAGTTCAACTGCAGTTACTAATGAGAATGATGGTGATGAGGAAGAGCTGACATGGGAATGTGTTTGTGTCCGTTTGAGTTGATGTGCAGATGAAGGATTTGTGTTTCCTCTCCAGATCAAAGTGTGTGTGAGCTGAGCAGCATGGATGGCTGTGAGGACAGAGAGGAGGGAGTCCCTCCCTCTAAAACCACTCTGTGTGGGGAACATGACAGCCAGACCAAAGCTCAGAGGTGAGATGAGGATCTCTACCTGTCCATGACTCTGCTCCATGTCACAGCTCAGCACTCAAACCTCTGTGTGTGTTGTGTTGAAGCCCAGAGCAGCAGCTCACACCAGATGAACTTGAACCTGGACCTGGACCTGGACCCAGCTGTGTGTCCTTCAAGAGCGACAGGTCAAACGATCTAGTTGTTGTTAAAGGACAGAAACCCTCTGCTGCAAAAAGGTGAGTTCTTGATAATGTTTGAATATTACTGATTCATCTTTCAACTGCTTATTTTCAGCATCATTCTTCTCATTCTTATTCTTTGGTGTTCAAGTCCTGTTTTCATTGAATATTCTCTGTTTTTATGCCTCTGTGGCAGACACTCCCGCTGACAGAGGCATTATGTCTTCAGGTTGTCAATCAGCCTGTCACGTATTCTTGTGAATGAAATATCTCAAGAACACCAAGATGGAATTTCTTCAAATTTGGCATAACTGCCCACTTGGACTAAGGATGAACAGATTAGAATCTGGTGGTCAAAAGTCAAAGGTCAAGGTCACTGTGACCTCTTAAATTACATTTTTGAACGTAACTCAAGAATTCATACATTAAGTTTAACCTCTTTTTGGCTTGCTCCAGTATCCTTTGTTTATTTTAGCCCAGGTTTTTACAGAAACAATAACTGAAAATACACAGACTGCAATCATTCAATGTGAAGATCTTTTATTCTTAAATTTATTGAACTTTTTGTTAGTCTTGTCTTGGCAATTGCTGCTGGCATCTCCAGCAGCTTCTGTGGCTGACGATAAAAACTTGTAAAATGAATTGCCCTCTCTAGTGGTCTTCCTCTCTGTCTAACAGGATCCATCAGAGATCAGACTTTCCTGGATCTCCACCCAGCTGTGTATCCTTCAAGAGTGACAGGTCCATGGAGCCACCCATATGTTTCAAAGGACAATGTTTCCCAGTGGAAAAGTAAGTTAACATAAGTCACTTTATTTTTACTTATAAAGCACCTGCGCTTGTCTAACGATACTGATATTTTGAAGTATGTCTCCGAACTTCCTAAAGTCCTCCCTAACTTCGTAAGTCCTCTCTCGATCAGAAAACAAGGTTACAATCTAACCAGATGGTCTCTGTCGTAACAAGATGATTTTTCCCCTTTGTTGCATAATCCACATCTGGACTAACTCTGTAAGACATCCTTTGAATAAGCCGTGCAGCCCACAAGGCTAATTCACAAACAAACACATAACAAACTGTACAAATGTGAACTATTTATACACCAACCTGGTTACAGCCCAGAAAAAAAGCACAGACCAGCAGCACAGCTGCTGAAGTAAATCTGCAGTGAATCTGTAACACCAGAGAAACAGAGTGACCATTTAGATCAGCCAACCTAAGCGAAGCTGCAAAGCTAACATAGGAAAACAATGAAATGATGAAGAGGCCTGTGTCCCATTTTGCGAAGTTGTGAGTGGGGTGAAGGTACTTGTTTAGACTCCCTGAGATCCAGAATTGGACAGAATAGGAGGATAGTGTCTTATTCCATTTGAGTGCTTAGCAAGCAGGCACACATAACCTTTTGAGAGTCTTCTACAAGATGCAAGATATGCACTTGTGTGGCTGCTGGATAATCAAATAGGCTGAACATCACATCTTCAGAATGGGCTTCTTTACTGGTGTGAGGTGCACCTCCACATCCTGCTCAGACCAAGCAAGGGGGGCTATAAGATTCAACAACCAATGCCCTAGCTGCACTGCCAATAACGTCAATCTACCCCAGTGCATGCTGGATGTCACATAAAGAATAAAATAAAAAAAATTTAAAAAACATAGGTCAATGTGAGATAAAGAAGCCTTTCTTTGTCTGTCCATGCTGTCTTTTATCTGGAAACAAAAGGGGGCTCAGCTGCCAATTTGTGTGGACTGAACCAACAGAAAATGTCAGTTTACGTGTCCAGTTTAAACGTTCACAAATTAACAAACCATCTGTTAAGACCAGTGATCCCAACAGCATCCAGTCAGCGTGTGTGAACTGTTTGTTGCTGCCTGCAGTATAATAGAGGTCAATCATAGCCGGAGGGACTAAAACCAGAAAATTTATAAACCAACACTGTGAACTGAAAGCTGTCCCTTTGTATTTCTTTGTATGCCTATATGGAGAAACACAGTGGTATAGAAAGTACCATACAAAACAATATAAGCCTGTAGCTATCCAGATCTGGTTGTGAAGTTCCCCAAGTGTGACTGTCTTGACTAACACCGTGCCATGGACAGTACTCACTTCCTTTTTGCTACCATGGTAACTGTGCTTGGCTATGGGAAAATAGTGACAGATTGTGTGTGAAGAATATGCACCATGTGATGCGGGAGATGTGAGACCTTTGCCATTATCAGGAACAACCCCTGACATCCCAGCGTACAAAGAGTTACTAACGTTATTGTGACACCAAATAGTTTAAGCCTGTAGCCCAAAAAATTATATTTATATGTTTACAATAATCAATAGCAAATGCACGTTAAGATGTGTGGATTACTTTTTAATTAACATAATGAGGACAAAAAAACAATAACAAAAAAAAAAAAACCTCATCTGTCAGCCTATTGTCATTCCCAGGGTGTCAAATACAGTTGGCAACTGTTGCTGTCTGATTCTGATGCACAAGGCATCCTTTAGCATCTGCATGAGAGGTACTGGGCTTTCAACTAAGTCCAAGGTAAACCCATCAACAGCAATGGCAACAAAAGTCTGTGTAGGGCAGAAGGGAGCACTGTTTGTGTCCCGTGTGAAACCAAAGGACAAGGTTGAGTTATTTTTTAATGTCACCTGACATACTTCATGTGACAATGTTGTTAACTTACTTACTCAGTAAAGCTATTTAACAAACCTACTTATCATAACCCAAGCCCTGACCTTTTATCTAAATCTAACCAAGCAGATTTTTTGCCTAAACCTAACATACTTTTGGTGACAAATCCTGCATTTCCTGAGAACGTGGAAGTTTATCTTGAAAAGACATGATCCATGAAATGAGTGGAAATTGACATGCTGTCCCAGAGCATCTAAAACTGACGCTAAAGGGGTACCTAGAGCGTCAAAGTGTAAAGCGTAGGGCCCTGATCAAGCTGCTGTATTTGTTGACGAGTTGGGAGTTCATTGACAACATATTTTCTTACAATACCTGCTCTTGCAATACAACATCTGCTTGTAGCAACTATTGAGTCATTAAACTTTTTCATGATTGTGCGTTGAGAATCAAAGCACCTGGTTAAGGTTAGGAAAGATGGTGGTCTTGGTTGAATACTGAAAAAGCCAACAGTGACTTACTGTAACATGTAAGACAATTTTAACATTTACTCTAACCAAAACCACAAACTTTCCCTTCCCCCACATTACCCATAGTACTTCTGTTACCTTAAAGTAACCACACATGGGATTTGGTATGCAAATTCCAGTGCCTGGTGTCAGAGTCCATGAAGAAAACTTTCCTCTCAGAATTTTATTGGCAAAACAATAGGTTGTAGACATAATTTCTAGGGAGGCAGGTTGTGTAGCCAGTGGCTATAGCTCCCATCTCAAGTGTCCCACATTTAGTATTTGTGAATGAATGAGGAATTGACTGCTAGCTGTGTTTGTACCATATTAAAGTTATTGTAGGAAACGCAGGTAAAAATAAGATGTTAAATTTAAGCATTTTTGCTGTGACTTCTTGCTTGATCTTAAGTATGTATAACAAAAAAAAAATCTAGGGCAGGGCATACAATCACCTCCCCTTCATGTACAATCAGGAAACATGGATCACTTTATACAAATGTATGCGCTAACCCCGTTCACTGATAAAGACAATTAAACTCTGAGGTGTAGGCAGACCCTGTCATTGAGATTCACAAAATATGTTTCTCGGCATTCATGTTTGTAGTTTGTTTTCTACAAATCTTTGGTGGATCTTTCATGAAATTCTCCCTCAACTGTATATTATGCATTGCTTAATAGTACAGTATGTTTACTTTGATTGATCAAAACCTACTCCAGAACCAGTACGGCAATGTGCAATAGTACACCCATCCTGCTGACCCAAAACCGTAAATGTTACAATAAATTTGTCATTAAAATAATGTGGTTAGGCAGCATGTTTAAAGATAAAGACAAGTAAAAAATTCGGGACATTTCCTACATGTGAAACTAAGATAATTTATTTAAAAATGAAGCTAATTAAGGACAACAGGACAACATCTACACATTTAATGTGCCTGTAATTATGCACCTGATTGAAGTGGCTCAAAAAGCAGAGCTGACACAAAGTCAGCAGTCCCAGGATTAAAATGTGAAGAAACTTAAATCGTTATTATTCTCGTTTTATTTTGATATACTTACCATCCAACACTCACAAGCTGACCTGCGCATTTAACCTAGAACTAAGAGTTAAGACATATTACCAACTGCACATCACCTTTTTCACAGGTTACCTGCCTGGTGCCCGGCCCCATGCAGGACTCTGGTTTGAAGTTAATAGGAAGACTAATTGGGAAAGTTATGGAGAAAAAAATATCAAAGCTAAAACTAGGATTCCCACTTATTTCACTTCCATTGTCCTTTGTCTTTTTACTAGATCAGATTCAAAAAACTTTTGAATAACAGTCTGTATGTCTTGCTTAGGCTAAAAATAGTATATGGATTGAATCAGCAAGAATCTTAGCAGCACAAAGTGAGAATTTGAGCTCACTTCATATTCCATAATTTTTGCACCACCTCATTAGATCTGTAGAGACTGCTTGGAAGAAACAAGCTTCCAAAGTTTCACCCATAAAACATATATCTTTAATGTGAAAAGCTTATCCTCCACTTTGATTTCTTTTATTTTAACAACATGATCTTTTCCCAGAGTACAGTTCTTTCAGGTTATTTTTCTGAGTAAAGCACCTGTGTATCTCTGCCATCATTGTCTGAGGGTGATAAGCCTATTCCCCTAACAAGGCAGCACATCCAGCCTGATCTGTTACGCATCAGGTTGTCTGATGACTCCAGTGTTGTCGTTTAAGCCCCCTGAGTTATTATTAGCTGCCTCAGTACTCCTTTTTAAGGCACAATTTTTAGGAATAAGGCCATTTACAGAACAGAGTGAGATCAAGGGTTACTGCAGGGTTACTTTTTTCCAGTTTGGTAAACCCTATTGCTGCTGTGTGGAGTCATCTCTGCACCTAATTAGAGGATATATCAGACATGTGACCAAAAACAGAATCTCCTTGCTGGGTGAGCTGTGGAAACTGTTCTCCTTTTTTTTCTTTTGACTCATGCCCATCCCCGCACCTCCAGTTGGACAGTCAGTCAGATAAATATAAATCGTTGTCTCAAAATTCTGACTATATGGAAAATTGTCAGAATATTAAGAATAGTTATAGACGGTGAGTGAGAACTACTCATCTGACGAAACGTATCCAAACATGGTCAGGAAGTCGTGATTTCGCAAAACTCGGAATTTAATGCCCATTTATGACACTTTTAATGAAAACTAGGTCATTTCAGTCTACATGTCAGAAACCATTTATTTATCAAACTGTACTCTACACTTCAACTTACTAAGACCTTTTATTAACACATACAGTATTTCAAACAAGTCCAAACTCTCAACAATCATCTGAAGCTCTGACACATACCAACTGCATTCCTTCTCCCCTACGTACATATACTTTTTTTCCACTCACATTACTTTGTCTTTTCCTGCTTTATTATCTTCCACAACATTTCATCAATACATCATTTTGACATCATGTAAAAGATTGATGTGCACATGGTTGAAAACATTGTTTCAGTTCAGCTTTAGCGCAATAGAGAGATGCTCTGCCCTTAAAAGAATAGGACAGAGTCTGATCCACATCTCATACAGCGTGAAATAACTTTTCTATTCAGCCAAGCAGAAAAAAAAAAAGACAGAAAGTGAGGATTGGAAAAGCAGCTTTGATACAGCATTTTGAGCTAAATGTACCAAAGAGTCTTGGATTTGTGCTTCAGACTCAGGTAGGCATCTGAGTGCAGGAATCTGGGGCAAGAATCTCTCTCCATCAGCAGGTAAATGTGTTTCTGTGCCTCATCGAAGCAGGAGCGGCTCGGCTGCTCCAAAGATTTCTTGATCTTCTCTCTAATGTGGTGGTCAACATTGATCTAGAGAAAACAAAGAGTAAAGTACAGTCTAAATTGTGTGGAATACGGTGGCATTTACACCAAATTTATCTCCCAGAAAACAAACTGTACTCCAAGAATGTTAAGAAAACAACTAGTAGACAAGACCCTCTAAACACAAGAGTTCATGGCTATAAGGAGACGAATGTTGGCATCTTAAGCAATACTGCATTTTAAGCTTTTTCTTTTCTTAAACTTAACTTTCTTAACTTTGTAACACTTTTTAACTTCCATGCACAACATGTATTTTTTTTCTCTGTGGTGTTTTGTGAAAATTGGATTTGTTCCTTACTGTTTGAGGTCCCAGAGACCCTCCTGCTGTTTGGTAAATATAACATCTACAATTCTCTTTCTTTCTCTCTGAAAACCCACTGTAGGAAAGTATTGATGTGGTAACATTTCCCTTTGCCCCAAACTGGACTTGTACATTTGACAAAGGTGACGCTATTTGTGTTTGGGGTTAGTTAGATCCCGTAGAAGTTTGTCTCTGTGTGAGACCGCTGAACAAACTGTTACAAAACTCCCAAAAGGTAAATCATAATAGTCTTCTTTGGGATCTGGAAGTGTTGCGTTGCATAAAATATACTGTACACCAATCACACCATGTCGTACAGTATATGAAGAGCAGTAGGGTTCATTTATGTGGATGCAGGTGGGCCATTACAGCAAAGACAAGTCCTTCGGACTGTTTCTAATGTGACAAGAATTGAAATTGGAATTTGTGTTGATGATGATAATGATGTTCATTGCGCGACCCAAATTCAGAGTGGACTCTCCCATCATGATCAACACCAAAGAAAACCAACTAAAAAAAGATGTGATTACAGTATGAAAGTTGTATGGGGCCTGTCTGACCCACGTATGTTTTTAGGTTTTTTTGGGGTCCCATTTAATCATATATGAAACACAAACATATTATATTGCAGATACTGACAGGAAATTAATTGTAAAAATGCTGTATGGTGACTTTATTCATATGTTTTAATCCACGTGCTTTAGCCACAAAGTTAATGGCTGTGCCATGTGTTCACACATATGAAAAACAAAACAAAACAAAACTTAACAACACAAAAGCAGGTGTAGAATATTTGAATTCCAACCCTTGAGTGCCAGATGGCAACTTCTGCTGCTGAAAAATGAAGCCAACATGGACATACTAAAAACTGCAGTTCCTTAAATAGCCACTTGAGGCTGACTCCAAAAGCGAGTCAATCCTCATAGCCCCCATGTTGAAGTGTCCAGCTTAACAATAGAAATATGCATGTTTACAGCCTGGTACAAAAAATGTTTTTAGTCTCTATAGCCAATTACACCATTCATGACAACTGTGCAGCGAGTGAATTTTAATTTTTAATTTTATTAAGGCTTAAAGTTACACATAATTAAGAGCGGGACAGCTATGAGTTCACAGGCTGTCCACCAAGGCGTCACCATGGTCTATGAGTCAGATCCACCCCTCACTTCTCCACAGCTCCACTCTCGTCATGTTTGGCTCCAAAAAAAACAAGATGCTGACAGCCAAAATGCTGAACTTGAAGTTTCAAAACGGTAGTCCACAAACCAATGGGTGACGTCAAGATGGCTAGGTCCATTATTTTTATACTTGGTTTAAGCTCTTAAATATTAAGTTACTCATGACCTTAATTCCTCAAACTTGCTAAAACCTACATTTATTTGAGTGGTTCAGACTGGAGTCTGATTTGATAAAAATGCTACTGTATCCCAGCCTCAGACGGATGCATCTTCACCTCATGCACCAATGCTGAAAACACACGTAGCACCACAAGCAGTGGAAGTTGTGACATTTAGTAGCCATCTATATGCATATTGCTTCATCCACTTTTACTCATTCTTCCTCCTGATATGAGGTGCCATTTCTTGCTCTGATGCAATGATGTGATACTCTGTTCTGCAAATCACTTTGGAGATATCTAGTGTATGTTTATCATACTCAAGAATGCTAAAGGATAGAAAATACTAAAATTTACTTCTACTGTCTTCTGGCTGTTCAGCCAGCTTTGTCTTTTTCCACCATGAACCATCAACCCTGCTATCACTGACCTCTCTGCAGGCCGTGGGCTGGATGAACTCCTGGTAGATCCCCTCTGCTTTCCAGCGAAGGTCCTCTGGTGAGGTGGTTGATTTAAAGTCTTCACATAAGAGCCAGAACTCAATGTTTTCTTCACTGAACTCAGACTGCAAGAAGCTGCGGAAAGCCGCTAAATATTCTGTAAAGAGCGTAAGATGTAAAAGTTATTATGTCTCGTTTAAATCTTGTTAGAGACACTAATGAGAGTGTGATATGTGACTGTGATATATTTCCAACAAATGTTTAGGTTTATCATTTATTTTATGCTCTTTTGTAAAGTACCCCATTTTAAAAAAAGAGGACATTTCTTACTTTTATCCTGTAGCAATTTTTCCAGAGTTGGGTGGAGTTTATGGTCAGTCCTCCAACTGTAACAGAGATATACGAGTATACATTTTCACAATAATGAACAGCCAGAACATCAAAATGTCTGAAAAAGTGCCACATACACTACCTGAGCTTCGAAGGATATGTCTCATCATTCACTTTTTGTGCCTTAAGGCACTCAATGTCTGTCGTACGCCTCCTCCGAATAAGAATATCAATTCTAGAAAAAACAAGTTTAAGTTAAACTTTGTGTTATTGTAAAGTTTTAACATTTGAATAGTGTACAAGAGAACAGTAAGACTATCCATCTTTCTGACACCTTTACTCAATATCATTAGTCTGTCTGGCTTACCTTCTGGGCCTCTTCACATTTGGCATAAAATCCTTAAAATCATAGAACTGAATTTTTGAAAACAAACGCTTTGGCATTTTAACATCCCTGATAACGTCCTTTAAGGAGTTACAATAGTCTGTCGTGCTGTCTGTAAACAGTACTGTTCCCTCTAGCTCTCGCCTTTAACCTGGCAGGGAAGGTGTAACAGTTATGACGCTGAGGGCCTGCTGATACAGGTATCTAAATGCCATTTGGATAAGCATACAGCCGGTGGCTGCTCAGACTCAGTTACTGTTGTCACTGACTCACAGCTGTAAAATTCCAGTGGGGCAGAATTTGTGTGGAGACACTGAATGGAGGGGGAAACTCTGAATAAAGCGATGGCAAGAGGCCTGAAAACATGACGCAGGTGCGTCTAAGTGTGTGTGTCCACTGTGTGCCCAGGACAAGATGATCTCCAAAGCCCACCCCCGAAAGGCCTTTCCCCTGCACACAGGTTGCAGACATGCAAGTGGAAGATGTGTTTTTAAAGCTGTCAAACATCTAAAATATTCTATGTCACATTTATATGAAGAAAAAAACATGGCAGGACCTTAAACAGTCCAAACATAGGCCTACATACATTATTATCATCACATTATAAACCAGTCATTATTGTTAGTAACCCCCCAGTGTTTTCTCATTGTCTTATATATGTCCATAGTCCTACTATGCATTATTATCAGGCAAAATAGGTATGCAATAAACGACACTCAATGTGCTATCCTTCTCTTAACATACAAGGAAACCATGGTCATGGTCACTGCAGTTTCAGTGTCTTAGGCTACTGTTGGTGCAGCATGTTTTGTGTTGAACTCCAAATGTCAAGTGCTGACCTCACCTTATAGCAAAGTCGTTTATGATGTCTTTAAAGTCCAGTTTCTGGGAAATTTGACGTTCCATGGAGACCTTTGCCAAACTGTTTAAGCTCTCCTGGGACATGGTAGA
>JAPZEB010000021.1:5641222-5651939 GCA_029783705.1 Chaetodon striatus | reverse complement strand
GTGTGTGTGTGTGTGTGTGTGTGTGTGTGTGTGTGTGCGTGTGTGTGTGTGTGTGTGTGTGTGTGCATACGTGCGTGTGTGTGGATGTTTGGATGAAAGACAGAGGGTATGATATTAATGTTATAATGTGGTAATAATAACAGTAGTAGTATGTAACAACCTAATAACATATCACATTCTGGTATATAACGTGATAATAATAAAAAATAAACAAATAAGTAAACAAACAAACAAAAGAAAAAAATAGAGCATATCATAATCATAATGGTTATTCAATAATAATAATGATAATAATAATAATGATATATACTGATAACAATATATATTTATATACATAATAACAAAAAAATGAAAAAAAAATGTATATATATATATATATATATATATAGGTTTGCTATTGTTAAACGCATCACCTGTAACTTCAATTCATTAAGAAAAAAGGTTTTACAAATTATAGAGTCAAGAGACTGGAAACAAAATATAGATTCTGTCAGTTGTTACCCATGACATCTGTCATTTTTCACCCTCTTAAGACATAAAATGTAAAGACTTAATATGCATATTTACTGACACATTGAAAATCCTACTAGGTATACAGTGCATACCTACACCTATCACATACACACACTACACTAGTAACTTCCCAGATTTTAAATACTCTGATTATTCTGTTACCTTCAAAGTAAGCAGTTGCTGGTGTTGCAACAGTGTTATCCAATGTAATGTTTTTACAAAATTAATTTATCCAGTCGTATGCTCCATACTTCCCAAACGCAAGCACTTTTGCTAAAAAACAAACAAACAAACAAACAAACAAAACTTAAGTATTGGCTTTGAAGAGAGCATAAATAAGCTTCCCTTTCAGCTCAGTTTTAAATAGTAAGGTTTTAGCAAAAATTCATGTGTTTGGGAAGTGCTGAGTATACGACTAGATAACTGAGACATAGATTATACTGCAGGAGTTGAGTGACAGTTTGTAAATGAATGTTTTGATATAGTTTGATGTAGTGGACCCCTATGACTTAAATCCATCATGAATTTTGAGTTTTTGGATTCTTTGGAAAACAGTTTTCTTCATGAATTCAAAGTAACATGGCATGACTAATTGATTTACAAATGGTCATTTTGTGGGTGATGTATTCCTTTAATGTTGTTTCAAGCTGTTTCCTTTATGCTAATAACAACATGACAACAATTACAGTGTGATGAATTTCAACTTTTATTTCATTTTTTCCGGACGCATTTGGACAGTTGACCAGTGAACTACTCTGCCCATTTTCTGAGTGCATCGGCCTTTAGGTCAAAATCTTCTTTTTGAGCCACCATTAATTCATGGTCCCTGTCAAAGTCAAAGATGGGGCCATTGACTACATCTAGCCAGACCAGTCTGGCAATGAAATGCAAAGATGTCTTTGGTACGTGGGATTGCAGACAACGTTTAGAAGCCTCGTGCACATTGTTTGTTTTGTTTACTTCAGCCAAAAAAACTTTGCTAGCTGCATCTGGGTCGCAGTTGAGGTTGAAGATAACTATGTTTTCAGGGGCAGGCAAACGTCTCTTTCTAGTTTTGCTGACATGAGATGCATTACCTCTAGTTCTAGTGGTGCCTACTTCAACAGACTGTATTATATCAGCTACAACTGTAGAGTTGGTAATACGGAGGAGGTGACGATGCAAATTGATTTCAAATAATTTCCCAAACACCATGTTGACCTCTACGATGGCATCTTTGTTCAGGTATGAGTCTCGGCTCACAGTTCGATCATCAATCATCAGTTGCCTGAAGTACCTTGGTAAGAAAAACACACACACACACACACACACACACACACACACACACAAAGAAATGTAAAAATACACAAACTGGCAGAATATTGGACATGCATTCAACTGTGGCAAACAAATTTTGTTTTTCACGCACTTATCATGTACACAACACATCAGGGGTTTGACTTCTTTATTTCAAATTCAGCTGTGTGGGAAAATTCAGTATTTGATCTGAAATCAGCTGCGTAAGTGTAACTGGCTTTGCCTCAGACTCCAAAGGCAGCCCCTCTCTCAAAATAGATGGTCATTGAGTCTCATGATATCTCAGGTCACTGCATTTCTACACAGAAAGCACGTCAGTTGTGTTTTTCAGTCATTCCTCTCATTTATAATTAACACAGCTGGCTACACAGACCACATCACAGCTCGCATGTTACATGGACAGCTAAGACCCAAAGCATATTTGTTATACCTTAAGTCTCCTCTGTTTCACACATGTAACTACATTGACCGTGTAGACTGTAGTGCTTACCTCTTTGTCTCCTCTTTCATCCTGGTGGGGTTGTTTGCAATGTAGGGTACCAGCCTCAGGTACTCACTGACTGTGTAGACATGTGGTGGGTAGTAACCTCTTGGGTCTTTGACAAATAAACCAGGAATAGGCCCTGAGTCTGGCACCCACTCTCCCCTGGCCTGTTTGGCAAGAGTGTCAAACAGCATAGCCAGCGACAGGGCCACTACCCCCACCCCACCAAGAGTGACCTTCCCCTTCCTGCCAAAAGTGGTCCTCAGGTTCTGGGTGAAGTCCTCCAGCTGCTTGGGTGTCAGGGAGGACTGCACTGCAGTGTAGTGGTTCTTCAGGTGAAAGGATGATTTGCTGGAGAGCATGTCGAAGAAAAGAGGACTGGGGCTGTAGTTTGGAAAAGGGCAGATGTCTCGAGCAATAGACGCAATGTGGGCTGCGTCCTCAGCATGCCATTGCATGTTCCCCATCTTGACGTGAATTTCTTAGTTAAAGAAGATCTGTGAAAAAGAGTAACTACACAACAGTGCCTGTGTGTGTCTGACAGGCTGCCCCAGGACACTATTAATTAAGTCAGACAGGGATCATGACGTCAAACCTGTAATTAATTATTATTTAGCCGCCTCCTCTGATATAGGACTCTCTGTGCCTGTCTCTTGCACTCATGTTTGATCAGCCCCTTGTCTTGCCAAAGCACACTGACACACACTGACACACTGAGGAACTGGCTGAAAGTAGAAAAAAAAACTTAAGGTTTTATCAAGACCTGTCTGTTCAAACTAAAAACAAAAAAATTCAGACATACATAAACGTGGTAAATAGTATGTGTATATGTATTGTATGTTTAGCACAGAGCTAGTACACAACTTAATAGAAGTTGTGTGTTTATTACTCATTCTAATTTTCACATCTTTTTTGTTACATTCATTAAATTCAGTCATTTAATTTATTCATGTAACGTCATTTCTAACTTTAAATGTTGCAGGGCATTTAAAAAATCAGCTCTGACTTAAAGTCTTTATCACAGCATTAGCCATATACAATATTTGGCGAGTCTGTGTGATTACCAGGACACAGCAACACACATTATTGACAACTTGCTGATAAAAAAAAAAAAAAGTCAAACATCAAGCAGCTCAAGTGTCAGAGATTATAATCAGTAGATGGAGTAGACCAAAACAGAGACTTACATTCATAGTGTTCAGAAATAAGAGTCCTAATGAATGCTAATGCTGCTCTGTTGCATGTGTAAATAGGCAGTTTTTTGCAAACGTGTTTTGACAGAACCTGATGCTATGATGGCTAGAAATCTATGGATGGCAATGTTTGTTCACCATCTGTTGGCTTGTCCACCACTTGGCCAGACTGCATACAGCTATAGGATAAAGCGCTGTGGAACTTGGACATTAATGGTGCCTGGACTGTGCATCCTCATGATTTCTGTGATCCCCTGACTTTTCCTCCAGCACAACCATTTATATTGTTGTTTTTAGTGATTATTTGCCATGATATTTTGTACATATTTTTATGTCTGAGTTGACCAGTACTTTGGTTTATCATTAAACACTTGTAAAAGTGACATTTCCATTATCCCCAGCTGTAGGCTACCTTGTGTTAATTCCTAATACGTAAATGTTTGCAGTGTTATCTAGGCTAAACTGAGATGCTGAACATGGTAAGCAGTTTACTTTATATAAAAAAAACAACAACAAACATGGCCTTTTCCATTGTGCAACTCTGAGAATTACTTACAAGAATTATATGTTTTTGAAGACTTTGCTAGACTGACTGTTGTTCGACTTTGAAAGATCAAGCATGGTGGTTCGCAAACAAACACACAACCTATTTCATTCCATTTCATAACCAAAAACACAATGAAATTTCAGTCTAGAGAAAGAGAAATACACACTAATCCCTGTCTGTTTTCAAACAAGTTGAAGTAAATCGTGTTTTACTTGAATTTCATAATTTCGGTTTTCTCTGCATGTTGCAATGTTTGCCTTCTGACCAGCACCACTTTCACCAATGTCACCATCTAACCAGCATTTGCCAGGAAGGGGCTAAAGTGCAGCAACTGTATGTACAACCTTGTTGTCGTCAACAATGCTTACCCAACAGTGATAGGGGCATGTGAGCGAGCATAACAAACAGTTTACTTTTAGTGTAACCTCAGGGAAAATAACTAGACAGTGAATAAAAGACTCCAATGACTCAACTGGGGTTTGGGTTTGTATCAATTAAAACAGAAACTGTCAATATTAAAAAATGTTCAACATTTAGAACTCTTGGCTATTGCCTTGTCCTCCTTTAATGTATGTGGCACCTAGTCTCATAATTAGAGTTATTGTTTTATGTAACAAATCCATCTAAATCAATACTAAACACTACAGTATATCTGTTGTGAGGAAACATGATATGAAATGGGTCTTTGACTACAAGCTAAAATTTGTCAAAGAGTGAATTACATCCTATAAATACCAAGGGTCTCTCGTATGCACCATACGCACACCACCCATTAGAGTTGTTTCAAGGTCCTTTAGATATTTGGGCATCGCTGCTACAAGGAACATTTTTTGACTTATTCAAACTGAATTTTGAAACACTACTTGAGTCACTATTAGTGACTACAAGAAGTGGTTGCATCTCCCCATTTCATTAGAATCAATGATGTTAAAATAAATACACTTCCAATTTTTGTTTTATTTTACTGTATTCTACAAAGGAGGATTGGGGCCATGTTAAAGAAAAAAAAAAGCTTGGATTTTGAGAAGATTTTGAAAGATGTAAATCTACAAGAAAAAAAATGTCATGATAATAAAGTTGTAAATTTACAAGAATACAGTCAAAATATTTTGTTTTATTTATTTATTTTATCTTATTTTATTTTAGGAGAAAAAATTCACAGATGAAGACCTGGGAAGTTGGGTAACATGGTATAAAAAGTGGCAAGTGTGTACAAACATAATATATGTTTTAGCATGGCTGAAGTAATATAACATGTTACCAACAAGATTTTGGGTAATATTATTACATTTACAATATCAAATAATGTGTTACAACCTGCAAACTGTTTATTGTTTTCATTTTTCATTCATCCACAGAGATCCACAACACTCTACTTCTGCCAGTGTGCCACCAGAAAAAAAAAACCCAGGTTACTGTGTGTTGTCATGTCATCACAGACTACATTGTAAAAGGATGCTGGTGATCAGCACATCTGGGTCATGCTGTACTGTGTGTTATCATGTTCATTGTATTTCCATTAATATACCTCCAACGTCTATGTATTCTGTTCTGACTTTTGTGTCCTGAGACTGTCTGAAAGCAGCAAGGATAAGGAGCTGGCCTCTGGTTTATTTTTTCCTTGTCCCAGTGATCGGCACATCTGGGTGATGTTCGTATATGTTAGATTTGTTTCCATTCACATCCCCTACAACTGCACAGCCATGCTAGCACACAGTCCCATTCTCTCCAATTCTCTCCACTGGTGTTGTAGCTGACTGGCACACTGGGAACCAGCAGGTGGGGCTTCCAGCTCTGTAATATTGATTGGCCCTTGGTATAGCAACTGACTCACACGCCATTTTGTTTGTTGTGCTAATCTCAACATTTGTTTCTTGTGTTTCATATCACAGGCCCACAAATTACCCTCCCTGTGTCTAAGGCTATTCATTTATTTTAGAAGGTCTAGGCTGTTTAATCTTTCTGTATCATCAGACTCTCATTAATATCAGCAGGGGATTTTGCTACAAAGTGTTAACCAGTGTGTGTGAATGCATGAATGGGTCAGACCTGCAGCACTGGATTTGAAATGAACTGTAATAAACTGGAGCTTCTGTGCTTTGATCATCTACTGTGAAACAACATGACCCTCATCCATATAAATGCCTGTTAGTTCCTCTGAGGTCATGTTGGTGAAAGTAGCGCAAAAGTAATGCAATGAGTTATTATTACTTTTAAATGGAGGTAACTAGTAATATGTACAATTTTACATATTGAGAGTAACTTGCCCAACATTGCTTAGGACCCCTTTCTTCATTATACTCCTTTCAGCACATTGGTCACATGGTGGCAGCCATCCAAAATATGTATATTATGACCAAATTACTGGCTTGTAATTACATCAGATATGCAAAAATTTTGGTGCATTATTGAGGCAGGACTTCGTACACAGGAAGATGTATAAACAGTGCATGAAGAAAGCCAGGTATATCCCACTGGCAAGCTAAACTAGTGCAATCCACTCTGCACTCGGCTTATATGGTTATTACCACTGAATAACATGGCCCCCACTCAGGGTGGCAGAACAGCATCGTAATGGAAGTGAAATGCCCACCCTCTGGTCTCCTCACATCGATATTGTTAGCTCTGTTAACACCATTAGCTGCTAGCTGCTGGCTCAGCCTCCTGCATGTTGACAGCCATGTGCAGGTAATCCCCTAAATGTGACTAATGCAGATAGCAGGTGACATCTGAGTGTATATGCCATTAAAAATGACTGCATTTAGATTAAATATCATTTCTCATTTTAAGTATTGCTGATATAAATTGAAGTGAATATATATGTAATTTTAGAAATCAATACAAACCGTAGCTAGCTATTTGCTATTACGGTGGTGTAGTGGTTAGCATTTTTGCCTCACAGCTAGAGGGTTCCTGTTTCAAACCTGGGATGGGGAAGCCCTTCTGTGCGGAGTTTGAATGTTCCCCCTGTGTCAGCGTGGGTTTTTTCCGGTACACAGTCCAAAGACATGCAGGTTAATTGGTGACTCTAAATTGCTCATAGGTATGAATGTGAGTGTGAATGGTTGTCTGTCTCTATGTGTCAGCCCTGTGATAGACTGGCGACATGTCTAAGGTGTACCCCACCTTTTGCCCAATGTCAGCTGGGATAGGCTCCAGTCCCACGATGACCCCTAACAGGATAAGTGGTTATAGAAAAATAAAATAATGGATGAATGTAGCTATTAAATATCTCTACTTGCATTTGGCCACTGTAGGCAACATTGCAAAACTAGATTCTTGTGTTGAAGTGTCTAGTTAGGTTGTTCTCACAAATTTTTCATATGTTTTCCTGCGAAAAGCAACGCTCCCAAAGTCATACATATCCCATGTATTTTAAAAGGCTGTGATTATGTCACCAATGCGCTGATGGCAGTAAACAAGGAAGCAGTCCAGAGCACTTGAAAAGAGGCAAATTGGAGTGGTGGACGGATGCCTGAGACCTTTCCCTCGAGTTGCGTGTTCAGATCCATGTGAGCTTTGAGTAAACGTTGAGTTATTTCAAGGTACGTCCTCACCATGTTTCTTTTCCTAAACCTTACTTCAGTAACTTTGACTTGCCTAAACCCAAAGACACCCAACCATGTTTCTTTGACTAAACCTTACCACATTACCTGTTATTGCATAAACTTAACCTCCGTAACTTTACATTAATTATGTAACCGGATGTAACATCATTCATGGGAGCAAATTGGGTATCATACAAACTGTTGTGCATGCATTTTTAGTTGGATGTGATATAAACAGTTCTATGAGAATATGTTGCGTAAATTTAATTGACTAGGTTTGCTGAAGCCAGCCTTCTCATCTGGTTATTAACAGTTTCTCTGTTGAATATCTGTAAAATTTACAATCCCACAATTCATACTGGGGATGTGAATTTCAGTTAAGTTTCCAAACATCTTTCATGTTGTAACAATTCTACCTCTGCATAAAATACAACTTTGTCTCAATGCCAAATTGTTTAACACTTATGTATAATCCCTCCTGAAACTTCAGTATGTCCTGCCTCAATATGTTGTTCCAACAGGAAGCAATATCCTCTCTGTAGCTTTACTGTGGCTTCAGTGGGTACATTTATTAGCTCTGCAGTCTTTCAAATTTTTTTGTATTCCCTGAAGTACATTCACACTGGAAGCCAGCACCAGTTAGTGTGTGCCAGTAACTCTTTACGACTGCTTGCACCCAAATCCTGACAAATAAGTTTCCTTTAGGGGACCTTACACACACAGAACAATCACACATGAAGTCCAAAGTCCACTTAAAATGAACAGATGCGAGTTTTCCTCAGGTAACAACGACAATTATGATTAATTTGACTCACACATACAAAGGGAAATCTGTATTTTTACACGTTGAATGGCTTCTGCTGGTTCTCACTCATACAGTAATTGAGGGCTGCCCATGAATAAGTCAGGAGCACGAGTCTCTCTTTCTCTTGTGCAGCTATTTCTTCTTTTTTTTCCCTCTCCCCACACTGCCCAGAGTAAGCACTGCAGTGGCAGCAGCAGCTGTCTCAGAGGATGAAAACGTCGGGGTGAGCAGTCCCTTCCACATCTCTCAGTGCTCCACTCGGGCTAAATTACGTGTCATTGCAGCCCAATTTCATCACAGCCACTTGTTTTGTCTTCTTTTGATTTGTTTATTTGTCAGGGTGTTATAGCCTTACGCAAAACAATATGAATTTTGCAGAGGGGCCACGTTGCCTCCAATGCATTCCCACAACATCTGAAGATGGCAGCTTTTTTTTTTTCTTTTTGTCACTTGTGCTGCAGAAGACCCTCTTTTGCAAGGGTATCGCATCCTTGTGCTGCTATTTTTAGCCAAAGTGTGCACACCAGAAGGAGAAGTGAGTGTGCATGCACATGCGTTTGTGCATGCGTGCTTTGGGGGTTGATTTGGTATTTAAATTGATGGGTCATTTAATGAAGAAAAAATGGAGAGCAGGAGTGAAGAAGAGCCAGTAATTTTCTATGTTAATACACATAATACCCAGCTGTGCTTTGTTAAACATAGCATGCAGTGAGTCATCCAGCGTTCACCTTCCTATTATGGTAAATACTGGTGTCATTCCCAGTTTGACAAATTAGCTGTTTACTGCTGACAGTGAATTGATGGCTGGGCGGATGCTGCACAGAACAACTTGTTTAAGTTCTCCACCAAACTTTACCCTCTGTGTATTGCAGATACAGCTCAGTCGCTCGCATGTTGAGAGCTTGGTTGTCCTTATTATCTTCCCAGAATGCCATCCTGCAGGTTGGCCCTTATTTGCACTGCATTGTTTGGTGCCTTTTTTCTAAAAAGCTGCATGTCCTCGTTGAAGAATGTGACACATGGCGCCTAATGGCATGCATCAATGACGTGCCAGCAGGAGAGCGAGAGGCTTCCTTCCTTCCTGCCAAGCTTTGCTATCAAGTTGGAGTCTCACCCCAAACAACAGACCAGAATAAGTCCTCAGATAGGGATTAGTATGAGAGCGAACCACAATGGGGGGAAAACACAAATAAACAAACACTTTCTGTTGGATTTGGTGTAGACTGTGTTGGACACATGGGCGAAAAACACATGCAAATACCCACGCATGCATGATTACATTCACACACATACAAACACAATTACATGCACTCCTCTCAACATGTGTGTTGGGTGATGGAGTCACTGAAGCTGAAATGTTTATGAATACGCAGGGTTTATGTATTCCCATTGTTTTGTCTGTGAAACCTTGTAAATTGGCCAACAGTCAGGTATTCCACAAGATCTGCAGGCTGTGTAATAACACAGAAAGGGCTCAACATTTTTCTCGACATAATCGTTGTGGAAAACACTGCATGCTTGATTGACAGAGCTTGTTAGAGGCTCTTATTTTTCCAATCAGCAAAGTAATTATAAAGGCAGCCTCTTGGGTTCCCCCCCATGTAATCTGGTCACAGTGGCTAGATCACCCCCTGATAGGAGAGTGATTGCCGAACTCCCTCGGATACGCTGGCTGTAAGCTTGCTAACGCTCGCCCTGCTGTCTTCATTAATGAAAACATCCCAAATGTTTCAAAACATGCTCTTGCAGTCATTTATGTATAGACAGTCATTCATTTTTCAGTGCAGCAAATCACCTAACAAGCTACAGGAGGCAGGAAAAATAACATAAATACAGTATGGAAAATGAAAAACCCTGAGGTAACATAATCATATTTACAAACACTGCTATACAGGAAGGTCATGTTAGGTTGAATACCAATTACTGTAGCAGCATTTGTCAGGTATAAAAAAATAAAACAGGCTGTCAGATCTTTGATATGTCTTCAAAGAATATGAATAATAAAATAACCCGCATATCACCTTACATGACCCACCACTGTAGCAAGATATGTAAGGGTAAAATAAAGTTCTTTAAGATGATTTTTGTATAGCTCTTAGGACATACCCCTGACTTTTATGTACTTGAGTTAGCCTTGATCCACAATGATGATACTTGGCTTGAGGTTGAATGCTGTAGCAGTCAACTAAATCTGGATCCAGTGTCAGATCTGCTTATCATGCCTGAATCCCCTCAAATCCCTTTTAGAATCTATTGTCAAATCTGTCAAGATTTATCTTTTAACATCTCCATGCAATAAAAATACTGCTATTCAAATACCCAGTACACTCT
>JAPZEB010000021.1:5559651-5569942 GCA_029783705.1 Chaetodon striatus | reverse complement strand
AATGGTGTTTGCTCTTCTCTCTTTCTTCAGTGGCAGCAGCACAAAGTTTCCATCAAGAGGAAGACAGTTTTATTAATTGAAGATACTTAGACAAAGTATTTCATGTTGCTCTGCTGGAAAATGATCACATCGACATCTGCAGTGTGTCATATAATAGAAACTCTAATGACATACAAAAGTGCCACTGATCAGGGTATTTACAAATAATGTTGCATTTTAAATTCAGATGAAGTTCAAGGAATGGTCACTGTGTTTGTGAAGCCCACGCCTTGCCAGCTGCCTGCCACTGATGTGGGATTCTGTTGGCTCCTGTCCATCACTCAATATTTTCCTTTTCAGTCTGGAGTTCATCACAGAAATGCTTTTTTTCTTTGCAAACTAAAGTGTCTCTACATCTGACTTGTTAGCAAAGGAGCAACAATCACAATTTAGTTAAAGCTCCTGCTAGATCAATTCATGTCATTTATTGTTGTTAGTTAAAAATCTGCTGCTCCCTGGTAGCAACAAGCAGCAGTAAAATCAGTGCTATTGTTGTAGCTGCAGTAATAGCACTAAGAGAAGCAAGAGCAAGAGTGCAGCACTTAACTGAAATTCCATATTCCATTTTCATGAGTGTGCGAGGCTGTGCTGCAGCAGCAGCAAAGATCTGTTGGTAAAAACTAATGAGTCCGCTTGGGCTACATATCTGGAGCCGTCCTCTCTCGCACCAGCTGGTAGATGTAATTAATATGTAAAGAAACCTGTTCATGGCATAACATGATTGCCATCCTGTCAAAAAAAAAGAAGAGAAAGAAAGAAATATCTGCAGCCCCAAACTGCCTGCCTGCTGAGCTGAGCAGAAACACTGAGGCGAAACAGGGAATGCAGTCAGAGCTTCGCTTTTGCTTTTGTTTTCTGCAAAGTCCATTGTTTTCATTCAAGCATTTGTTTTGCATTTCCATTCATTTATTCACATGGATTAGATAAATATTAATAAATGCCACTTTTATTCTGGTTTACCCTTGGCAGCCATTTCTGTGATGCTCTTTCTGGACAAAAACGAGCATTTCTCTCTTTTCAAGTGACTTCCAAATCATCCCCTCCTATATTCACAATGGAAAAGTATTTAATAATCATAATCACCTTTCCTTTGGCATAGGTAGAATCTCACCTGAATAGTTCCTGTGATTTATGCACATTACGTTATGAGAGAGACATACCAGCATGCCAATAAATGAGTTTAGTTGCTGGGACCTCAAAAGGCCAGCCAATAAAGTAGCTAAGCCTGGTACTGGGCTCCACAAAAGGCTTGCTCTAAATGCCAACTGAAAAGGATGAAACCTGGACACCTGAAACAGAAATCAACAGGTTTCAGAGGTGTCAAGCAAAACACATCTAACATGATAAGTGAAATATTCATTCAGATTGTGCTCTGCTAGATAAAATAGATAAGGCTGTGCTAAATTCATCAAAAGTAACAGAACTGATTAAAAGAGCTTCATTCAGGTCCAAAAAAATTAATCACAAGCAATAATTCACTGTTTCATTCCTCTAATTCATGCATTAACTTGTGGAGACTTTTGGAGCTGGTTAGTTTAACATGGTTTCTTTGCTGGCACTTCCAAAGGCCAGCCAATGAGAAGCTGAGCCTGGCACGACTTCCTGCAGAAATCTTCCTTTGAATGCCAGAGAAACATGATGGGAGGTGGATGCCTGCAAAGTGTGCCAGAGGGGAAGAGAGAAGATATACCTGGCAAGGGAGCCGAGAGCAACTCTTTGTCTGCACTCACTGCTCTCTGTAGCTGTTTAAATCTGAAGATGAACAGGTGCTGAGTTGCACTCGGTAGTTTTGGAGCAAATGTGGGCAAATATCAAGGGATGCGCACGCAAAGGCACGTGCACGTACAGCTCCATGCATACACACAGTACACCTCAGAGTATTCATTATTTTTATGGTATATTTTTGCAGGCCAGTTTTATATGCGTGATTTTGTTTTCCTTTGCTCAAATTTCATTTGCACTCAGCTTCAAACTGATTCTCTGTCTGATAGACTTATTTTAAAACCAATAAAGCCACTCTCATGGCCATTGTAGCAGTCCCCATCATGCATCTTTCCTGCCTTCCCTCCGCAGACACCACTGCAGTCGACTCTCTCTCAAATCTTGTTTATGTAGAAGTGGCTCAAGGGAAGTTGAAGTGGAAAACTTGCTGTCTTTTAGGTTTCCAGGAAAATATTTGTGCCTCATGACATCTGGGAGATATTTCATCAATGCTGCTAATGAAATAGGCACTTAATTAAAAAAAGTCTGGTTTGAATTAACATTGACTTTTACTTAAGGCTCAAGCCTTTCCTGAAACACAATTTAGCCATGTCTTGGCGGCATTAACCTACCCAGGCTTAAGGAATATTGCATTGTGCGTGTGCAGTAGAAGACCGGGGCAGGCCATAGTTGAAAAGAAAATATTACTAAGCGCAAAAAGAAGTGAAAACTAGAGGGTTTTTTTTTTCTCAGCTGCTGAACAGATCCTGCTGGTGGAACCATATGAAGGATATAAAGAAGTCTTCACCAAAAAAGGCAATACTGCTGCAATTAACAAGGTGAGAGAAATGGCTTGGCAAAAATTTGCACACACACAAAAAAACAAACATATAGGCTATACAAGACTACTTATTGTTTTATTCTTATTTTTTGATAAATCAATTAACATGTTCTCATCCCATCTCGTCATATACAAACACTTTATCAGCAGACCTACACATCAAAATATAGAATGCTAGGTACCCCCCTGCGTCAGTTTTGGACGTTCAGGGATGGCTTGTCAGTTTCCGCTCATTACATGAATTGTGTCCTTTCAAAAACTAACTTGACTAACTTTTGGTTTCACATGGGAAACGAACAGTGGGCTCCCAGGTAAAACTCTAGAGTTTGTATGACCCATACACCTCCTCTCCCAACCACCCTATGCAGACTTCTGTCTTTCTACAACAGTAGTTGCCCACTGCCGAGGTCCACTGACAAAGTGTTGGTATGTGACAAATTGAGAGTGAGAACAGGCACAATCACCCGATATAGGGCTGTGGCTACAATGCGTATAGTGGTAATTAGCCTAATTCTGTGAGGTTTTTGAGGTTTGTGAGTTATTGAGTTATTGTGAGTCTCACAAGAAAGGCGTGACTCAAAAAGGTGTGCCCATCTATGGATGCATTCTTACTGAAACTCAAAGATGATTGCCAGACAGAAAAGGTAACAGCAGCTGAAAGAACTAATGTTTACCACACCATGCACTACAAGAGGAAGGATAAAGGTGTTTATTTTTTAAGTTAGACAGACATTTTATTATTTTCTACCTTTTTCTTCCTCTCAGCATTGTCCCACATGGCCCCACACTAACATACTCTTTGTCCCACATTCGTCTTGTTAGGATCTGCCACCCTAGAGGTACCTACGACCTCATTTCCCAAGGTGCTCAGGAGCAATATGAACAAGGTATTGTCTACTGCTTTTGGTCAACAGGTATCAGTCTGTCAGCTGTAAAAACATTAGGTCTGTATCTTCCATTACGTCTACGTACGGAGAGACTATATGCCTGCTGGATCCCCCAACTCAAGATGCCCAAGGCTTCCCTGACCCATGTGTGAGTTGTCCCTATTTTATAAAAAACACTGTGCAATTCATTCATCTTTTGCTTTTCACATCTGCAGCGTTCTTGTATTTGAGATGGCGCCAGCAGGTCTAGGGCCCTTGACGAGGAGACTTTTTGTACAGTCACAGGAATGCCAGAGGTAAAACCAATGTGAAATGTTTTAGATGTGTCTGCATTCTTTAAACTATGCAAAACCATACACATTGCTGCAGGACATGATCAGAACAACAAGTACTGAAGCAAAGAATGAGGGAAGTTCCTATCAATAGAGCTGTTTACCAACAACACAATCAGCTACTCTTTGACACTGAACATCAGAAACTGGACGTTGAGTGCAGAAAGTTGAAAATTACAAAGCTGCAGAAACTGGAGAAGGATGTAAGCGTAACTGTCAACACAGTGGAGGGTTACGGTTTGGACTTTTTTTCTTTTTTTTTTTTTTTTTTTGTCCTCACAGCTGGATAAAAATGGGTGAATGAATAAATAACTTCAAAGATATAACATAACATTTCCGCTTTAAAATGTCTAAAAACCACTAAATGTCTGTTTTGTTGAGGAAACAGAATCCCAAATGGTGGTTTCAGCATAATTTGCCAATGTAGTCCGCTGGAACTGCACATAAGGAAGAACTCTCTGTGTAGCCAAGCCTTAAGCACTGTTCCAGCCTGGTCTCAAATACATGAAATGACCAAAACCTCCACATTAGGTGATGTTGTCACATAATGTGTTTAACTTACATGCCCAAACCACAAAACAATGGGAATGGAAAATCAATTAGGGTCCTCAGTCATGGTGGACTCTTGAATTCTCTGGTTCAACAGCATCCCGTAATGGCAATGGTTAATGTCACGACCCCATAGGTAGTGACAAAAGCCATGCAAGGAGGTGGGGTAAAGGTCATGGTTGGGGTCAAACATGCAAACAGAAGACCTGATGCTTAAGTTTACATGGTTATGTCATATTACAATATACTTACATCTCATAAGGAGAAAAACATAACCCTTAACCCAGCCCAGTATTTTTGATTAATAAACCTAACCAAACCACGAGCATTTCACAATGTTAACCATGTCTTTAAAATTGTGACTGTTCCGGCACGTAATTTTAACACATTTAATGGACTTGCACTTGGTGTCTGTCTGGTCATCTGACAACTCAAACACTTTTACAAAACAGACTCACAATTCATCTATTCACACACACATTCACACAGTGGTGGCCAAGGCTACCATACAAAGCGCCACCTGCTCCTGAGTTTTAACATTTACCCGCAGTCAGACACAGCAGTTTGATGTTCAGTGTCTTGCTCAAAGATACTTTGACATTCAGAATGGAGAAGCTGGGTATCAAACTGCCGAATTTCTAAGTAGTGACACCTGCACCACCGATTATGGGATAGCTGCAGCACAGAAGGCTACAGTTTCAGCACTGCAGTTGTAGGACCCACATTTTTTGCTACAGTGCCACCTATTGAACTAAACAACCAATCAGATGACAGACAACAAGCAAGTGTGACTACTGAAAGTGAAAACGGTTTAATTTTGTCTAATGTTAAAAACAAGTCAATTTTCCTGCACTGGATCAGAAAGTTAATGTTGGCTCTCCAAAGTGTACAGTAAGTTTACGTAATGTAAGTGTGATAAGCTTATGATAGCTTACTGCAGCTGTGTTCACCTGTTTGTTTAGCTACATGGTCACTGACGTTTTGGGCAAGACCCCTTTGTTTAGCCTGTAGGTCTATTCTGTTTATTTCACAATCAACACAGGTGGGGTTTATATACCGGTGGTTGTGGTCACTTATAATTAACCCTATAGTGACAATGAACTGCCAGGATACACGTTGACTGAGGGCGTTTTCACAAGACGTCCTTGTACCAAATAATATTAAAAGTCAACTTTGACTATGACCCTAGTGTTTCTTTAAAGTGTAATTGTAAATTTAGTGCATTTATTTGTTTAACATCCATGAAACCATTGTATGATTTGGCAAGCCTAACTAGGTGTCTGATATTAATTATTGACTTATTGACTCCTATGAATAATTCCAGCCAACTTCAAAGCATGATAAAAGCATATTGATATGATGTGGTCTGTCAGCTGTGTTAAATCAAGGGTAGCCTTCTGACATCAGTGTAAATGCTTGTTTAATGCTCTTTATTTCACCATTTTTATAAAGTTTAAATAATCCTCAACTGTACTGTCCACCTGTTTACCCCACAATTTCCAGACAGTGTCTTCATTTTGACATAGTTGTGTAATATTGGATGAGACATTTGGCATTTTTTAACAAGTATTATATTATCTGTTCTGCAGGCCTACACTACATTGATTCTGTCGTGTTAATGTATAGTCAATGGGAAGTGATTCAGGGACCAATTATGCTGTCTCTTTTTCAAGATGCATATAACAATTCAAAAAGGGAGATCCTTTCTTGAGCTTTAAAGATGTGACACATGCTTCAAGGACTTCCTATGCCCATTCTGTGGCTCGACTTTGTTCCACTGAACAAAGTTGGGCAAGTTCAGAACACATTTGGAGAGCAATTTCAACCACGCAGTTCTACATGAAGGTGAAATTTGTAAATAGTCTCTTGTGAAATGCAAATGAAGTGACAATGTGTCCATGCATTAATATTAGACGTGTGATACAGATATTTTTCAGCCAATACTGATGAGAGCTAATTACCTGTTTCTCATAGCCCATGCCAATAAGATAACCAATAATTTCACATTTTTGTATTTTTAAAAAAGGTCATATAACCAGCTGTTTATGCTCACCTAAGGGTCAGAGAAGCTCAGATATAGTGAGTATAGATGGATGACTTAATACTCCAGTGCTCTGAACAAACTATATCTAACTGACATCAGTATAACAACAAAAACAAAGAACAGTTCTGACTCTTCATATGCTCATGTATTTTTCATTAAAAACCTTCACAAACATACTAAGACTTATATGAAATATGTTGCCTCAGAATTCTAGTTCAGTGTTTTGACATCATGTGTCAGTTCAGAAATGATTATGTTAGATACTTATTGGTTAATATATGCAGTTATTGATATAGACCATGCTGTGATAAGCCAATATTGGCCAATAATTTATTGATACCTTCATTTATCTTGTACCCTTAAGTAAAGCAGGATAAATGTTGTGATAAATTTAATTTGAGCAATAAATCCAAACAAGTCTTGATTGAGACTGTAAGTATTCATAATTTATATTTTTGAATAATATGTTCCTAAAAAAATTTCACATTCACAGATGTGGGTTAAATTGTTTCCTACAGTGGCATTACCACTGCATCAACCAGTGCGTTCAGTGCTGTTATGGAAACTGCACTTCATTGTCTCTGTGCAAGGAGAAGCATTCGGACGTAACTCCCAGCTCCAACACCACCTAACACCATGTAAAAAGGGTGTATTTGTCCGTGTACAATATATATCTTGAATCTGCCCCCAGAGTCATCCTTGTGTCTTGCTTCTTTCTAACCCCTAAAAATATCTGGTCGAGCTCTAGTCAAGTCAGTTTTACTTCTATCACAGCAAATCATAACAGAAGTCTCTGTTAGTCTCTCAGGGCACTTTTTACATGGAGGTCTTGACTCTACAAGCAGTTTTCATCCTTCGTTTTTTTTCAATATACTGAGTATACTGAAATCTGCTCATTATTAACATTGCAAGTCTTAGCAACCAAGTTGAATTGCAAAGCAAAGTATGGTTTGAATTGAAAAAGTCTTTTTAATCATAAGTACTTAGCAGAAAGTAGTATTTGGGCAGAATAAACCTTTGAAACTATAACAGAAAGTATTTGGATGGAATACAGTCTTGTTTGCACTTCTGCGGTCATTCAATTCGGTAGGTGGTGCTGTGGCAAAAAACTAGGGTCCTAGAACCACGGTCCTGAAAGTACAGCCTCCTTTACTGCAGGAATGTAGTATTTGGCTCCACCTCCTGAGCTACAGTCATTACGTGCCACCATATAATTTAACACATTATTTGCCACAGCTTAATACAATGTTATAAAGTTGTGGTCATCCCACATATTACTGTAAGATGAGGTTGACTGTTGAGTTTGTCTGCATAGCTATGCATTTCTTGGCACGTGACGCATTCTTGTATTGTGTGGGCAATGCAGAAGGTCTTGGAAAAGCAACTGCATGCTGGAAAAAACGGACAGGTGTATCTTCACCTAAAGTAGGTCCTGAATATTTTAATCACCTTTCCTCATCATCTTGAAATACAAAGGATCAAGGAGCTGCTTTATTCACTTGCAGGTATGTGACAGCTAAATAAAATGTAAAGTAGCCTACAGGTTGACAAGTCTCTGTAATCCTCTCCTTGAAGCTTTCCCAATGGTAGAGACACAATAGGCCGCACTCATATGTGTATCCAGGCCCCATCTGTACCTGTGGAGGCAGACTGTGTAGGTTGAAAATTTTCCCATGGCCTAATTGTATACGTATGTACTTGGGGCAACTGTCTGTGCTCTGTCAGGCACAACAGTAGTAACTGGTTTTGGATGAAATTTGCACATTTGTTATAATTAGTTTAATTAGTTTTAACTTTAACACTTCTTGGGGTTTAAATCCTGTTACCCTGCCAGCTGTTCACAGAAATGTCCATTTCAGTATCAGCCTTACACAAAGAAGCAACTGTACTGTACAGAGATAGTGTTTCATTTTACCTTATTAGCAGATTGATAAATTACAAACCAAAAAAGGAAAACAAATAACAACAAAAAGAAAAAAAAATAGGGATTTGGCTTTCCTCACCAAATATATCATAGCACTAAAATTTTGCTGCAGAGGATCTATGCATAGCCAGATTTGCAATCTTACAGTGTCACAAAGTTCAAAATAGTATCCTGGAATCTGAGACAAATGTTAAGATAATTCTGAATTGGATTTTACAGTTTGAGAGACACCACTGCATCAACCCTTAGTCATGCTGAGCAGTTTTGAATTAATGCTCTGCCAAGAAAAGAGTGACACATCATTGAAGGTCACCTTCTATGCTGTCAGATGATCTACGATGGAAGTTGCCTGATATCCAACATCGAAATAAAATGTCCTGGCTCTTTCCACAATTTTCCGAGCATCATCACTGTCACAGAGGTTTGCACAAGGTAAAAGAGAGTTGTTACTACTCAAGGTTTACTTAATCTACTTGAATCTGAAGAATCCCGTGTATACTTAACCCACACATTTATTCCGTAGAGGAGTTTATTGAGTTCTGCTTGGAGACAGAGGCTATAACTGTATGCCTCACATCCTGACACCCTAACCAGAACAACCAACAGAAGCAGCGGGGACCTTTAACCATGCCCACACAAAAATCAAGGTAACAATTGAGATGTTTTTGACCAACTGAAATCTAGGTTTCAGTGCCTAAAAAAGTTTTAGACTTACTCAAGACAGAGTGGGAACCACAGTGGAGCCAGGGGGGGGGGGGCTTGCCTTGTCTTGACTTAATAAGACATGAGCTCCTATGAGAACCTGATTTTGTAAAATTTATGGGAGTCTGTAAAATACAATATAAAAAGACAATGTACTATTGTCCTATGCATTTCTATTTTTCGGTATCTTCAATCCAACATAATAGAGCATGCATAAATTTAGGCTTTTATTGAGGATTTCATTGATTATTGAGAATGATTCATTACTTTATTCACTTTAATTAGACCTAAGATACTGGCATGCTATCACCACTTAAGCATGGCAGCACAATATCATAACCTTCAATCTCTTTACCTTAAAGAAATGAAAACAACAAAAAAACCCTGCACAGACAATCCATCCCTTCTCAGCCTGTCCCACTCAGGAACCACGCCTGGAGAGGTAGACCCACAGTGGGGAATGTGCCTTTCAAACCTGCTTCTTGAGGCAGAGCCCATCAGAACTAAGGAATGGTTCAGGGCTGGGCGACCACCATTTAAATCATTTCTGCATACCGCAGTGCCAAGCCATGACCTGGGCCTGACAACTGCTCCTGAGTCAGTCTCTCTAACAGGGGAGACGGAGGGGCGCAAAGGTGTAGTGCAGCTGTAGTGCGCAAGTGCTAATGCATCCATCCTGGGGGGGAGGGTGTTGAGGCTAGCTGGGCATCTCAACATGAGATCACCACGACTGTTTTGCAGTTATTGAACATGAAGAGCCTTCAGATGCAACAATTGCTCTGAGGCCCATCACCACAGGCTCTCCACCATCCTTAACAGTGCAGCAGACCGAACTCCATCCTGCCTGTTAATTTAGGTTACGGCAGTGTGGCTGTTGGTCTTCATCAACACATGCTTTCCCTGTGTTAGGCAATTTTGAGGACAGGAAACACTGCCTGTATCTTCAGAGGGTTGATGTGTCAGACCTCAGTCGCAAGACACACACCACCTACTGCGCTCCCCACGCAGGTCCCTCCTAACCCCATTAAGGGGGCATCTGTGAAGACCGTTTGTAATCAAGCATCACCAGTGCTTCTTGGCATCAAAGCAAAGGCTGGCAAACCACCTCTGCAGGCACCACATATGCAGTAGCTCCAACAGTACCAACACGTGGGCCAGTGTCATGCACCCAAGCACCCGCATAACAATTACCGCCATCAACGTGGCACCAAGTCATAAGCCCCTTTTACACTGCCAGATTTTCCGCGAATGTTCGGCCGATTTGCCGGCCAG
>JAPZEB010000021.1:5516134-5530563 GCA_029783705.1 Chaetodon striatus | reverse complement strand
GAAAAGTCATTTTCCATGGCCTTTTAAATGAATCTAGTGCTGGCAAATGATTTTATTTTCCTTTATTTGGGCTATTAATCTTATTTATGCTCATAGCATCAGCAGAGAGGCCGAGGGAGGGAAGGCACGAGAGACACTTTGTCCACGTTATATACAGAACATCTTGTATATGAAATGTCTGTGTTATCGCTGCTTTTTTTTTTTTTTTTTAACAGATGTGTTGCCTCCATCCAGGCACTGTTTCAATGTCACAAGAACGGTGATGCGCTATACACACAAACTAGCAAACAAACACTCACCTGACACAATCAAGCAGCTCTGTCTCCCACACATGCAGTGCAGCGCTGGAATGCACGTGTGCTACTGCAGTAATTTTTTTCATCTCACAGACTGATTTGGCGTAGCATGTGCAGCATATAGACCGATGTCACACTGTAGACTAATTAACAGACGGATTAAACAGAGTAGCAGCTCTGTGTCTCTCTTGGTGTTGCTGGAGAAAATGTAAGTGAGTGAGTGGGGCAGAGTGCAAGAGAGGAGAGGTGCACACTGGCATTGCTTTTCGGAAGAAAGATGTTATGTAACGGAACTTTACCGTATATAAATATAAACAGTGTTTAAATTTATATCATGCTTGAAAATATATCGGTCTATCATACAAAGTCGTATTGCAGAGCCCTACTAGATAGTACCAAGGTGTTATGAATCCTGATTGACACTGGTTCAAGAACGAGAGGTAATTTGCCTCTGTTTACATCGGCCATATGGCCCAATGTTGTGGGTGAACGGAACGTCGTGTGTGAGTGTTGTAAGGTGTAAGCATGTCTCACACTTCATACAGGAGACGCCTGTATTTTCCGTCAACTAAATGTGCAGTCAACCTGAAACCTGTTCATATAGGGCTGCTGTCACAGGTTACACTCTGGCTGTCACCACTGACAAAGGCTCCAGTCTGTAGTATAGTTCCATACACTTCACTGACAGATACTAGAGTCACATAAATACAAAACATGAGTTAAGTGTCAGTTTCATTTACTTGTCCTTTCTTTCTCTTAATTGGGGAGTCCATTATAAGACTTTTAAACATCATCAATTTCAGTTTACCAAAGCATCCAACACTTGTCTAACCCTGGATAAAAAGAGGGATTGCCATTGAGCTGACATACGTTGACCCATTCAGACAGACAGCCACCACATCACGATGTCAATGTCAATGTGGTTGGCTACCTAGCGAGTGACTGAAAACGTTTCCGCCCCAAAAAGCTGTTGACATGTAGTTGTTGCTTATGTCTTGGATCAAATTCAACCCTTGATCAGGCCTAGAACTGTTTAACTTTAGCGCTGTATGTTTTAGAGGAATCTCATAACCACTCAGATTATGTTATGTAGCACTATGTTGTGGAAATATTTCTGTTGAAAAAAACTGCAAACTTCACAAATTAGTGATATAAAAATATCTGCAAAATATTCACTTGTAATTAAAAATAACTGGAATTTAAAATCTATCCATAGCCAAATATTTGACAGCTAGAACACTGTGATAACAGAGGCAGTCCTGGAACCAGAGGTGTATTTTTACAATATGAAAGACACCAAGATAAACAGTGAGAATAGTTTTGGCTCATACTCGCCTACTGCACACAAACTCCACTACCTCAGTCAACAAGATGTCAGGTCAGGTCAAGGTCCGGCTGAGGAGTTGTGTAGACAAAAGCAGCCAGTGCTCGCATGTGGTACTCTGCTGCTGCTTTGATAATTTTCCGTGTCCAGCCCAGAGCTTTAACCTGTGCTTGTCTGTATCAGACAGCACAACTAGGTGTAAAGAGATCTTTTTTGACCTCTAAGTAAACTTAGAAGGGAAGAGCACCTCTACTACACAGGGGTTTCTTGTCCTCCCGGAAGGCGTTTATGCCCTCTGTTTGAAAGGATGCTTTACATTTACCGTCGGCTAATGCAGACAGTGACATGAATTGATTCCCTCTATCGATCCGGGCCATGCTTACCAGACCTCAACATATTGCTGAGTTATGTTGGAAGTTTTTATAATGACTTTTCGGCTGGAGCCAAAAAGATCTTCAATAAACATCAGCGTTCGTTTAGAGAGGACAGGAAGTGCTGCAGCTCAGCATCAACCCATGGAGACAGCCTTTGAAAGAGACAGACGTGCTAGCAAGGACAGAATAACTAATGGCATAGAAAAACAAAGAATTGTCCCAGAAACTAGAGATTTTTCTTTTATTCCACCCCTCTGGCTAACTGTGTTACTGAAAATACGGGGCAGAAATGGGTCTTGTCATTGCTCAGAACTGCTGAAACCTCATGTGTCTGAAAATGGGGTGCTGGTTCACAGTCAGACAACATGCACACATTACAAGCAGTTGGTTAAATGAATGCCATTGCTGTAAGGCGGAAACCTGTTTTTTTTTTTTTTTCATAAATTAGTGCTATTGGTCACCCTTTATGCCGCTGTATGTGGATTTGAAAAGGATTTAAAAAGAGCTTGTGACAACATTTCATAACTCCATTGGATCCTCAAACTATTGGCAAAACTGCATAGCCATCTTTACTGAATGAAGTACCATATTAAAGCATCTTTGGTGCCGCACACAGCGGAGCCGAAGGTAAACAGTGAAGATGTGATTTTGTCTGACTTCTAAATAAGGAACTGGTTGTTTGAATAAGTACTTTTTTTTTCTTTACTTAAGAAACACTGCCACCAGGCCCCTGTCACCCCCAGCACTGGGGTTTGTGTTGAGTTTTGAGTTGCTACAGTCATGGATGGATTACTGAGTAGGTATACCAGGCACAGGCCCAGGGGCCTAAAGTGTCAGGGGCCCACCTGGCCTTCATCTGCAAAATGTCACTCAAGTTGCTGTAACACCTATTGACCAGAAAGAGACTCAAAATGACCACAAAGAGATGCAGCATCAATTAACAACAAAGAGACACGAAATGACCTAAAGACATACAAAACCACAAAAAAAAAAAAAGATTCATAATGTGTGCAAAGGAATATAAACCAACAACAAAAAAGAGGCAAAGTCTGTGGGGCCGTTTGCATATTTGTACTTATGGGCCTGTTGTCTCACAATTCACCCATGTCTACAGCTGCTTATGTGAATAATCACCTAGCAACTAGGAGTAAGGCAAGGGATTGAGGTGCACTAGCTAGCTAGTTAATTCTTGTCATTGTCTCATTTGTGGTCTGATAAGAGAGATTTTGGCCAAAGTATTCAGCAACAGGAAAAGTGAGTGCACACATAGCTACAATAAACTTAATACCCTGTAAGTCGATGGTAAGGTTATGCAATACACTTACTGCGGCGGGGCTGGAGCCTATCACAGCTGACACTGGGCAGGGACAGGGTACACCCTGGACAGGTCGCCAGACTATTGCAGGGCTGACATGTAGAGACAGACAAGCATTCACACCTACGGGCAGTTTAGAGTCACCAATTAACCTATCCCGGACCTGCATATCTTTGGACTGTGGGAGGAAGACGACATGCATGGAATGAAACATGCAAAATATCTGACCATGTGCAAAGACACAATACCAACTTCGATGGTGCAGTGTTTAGTGATTGTAAGAACACAGGACATACAAGGTTTCAGCACAACAGCGACAGCATACAAATTGTAAAATTTCTTCTAGCAGTGGTGGTTGTTACTTTTATCTTTCAAAAACCTGGTCTGGTGGACTACTTTTTTTGCTTAAGACATCTATTAGTGAATTGCTCTCCATAATGTTCCCATGTGGAAAACCTGTCCAGCTCTGAGCAAAACTCAGGTAACTCTTAATGCACAGTGTCTAAAAACAATAGCTTTGGAACATCTTTGGATTTATTAAACTGCATAATCCTCCTATTTCGGTGGAGGATGGCTGCCTCTCTTCATCCTGAGCTCCCTCGCCAAGCTAACAAGCTCTGGCAGTTTCTCTATTGACCACAAAGGTAAGAAATTGATCTCTGCTCTCTGGTCCAACTCCTGGTAAGGCAGCAGACAAACAAACGGAATAAAAAAATGCTGGGGGTCACATATAGTAGCTTAAGGTATTAACGTCTTAATTTGAAATTGTAATCACACAAGTAGTAAGTAGAGCAGTACTACACAACACTACCTGCATCTGTATTTGTGCTCGCCTCTCAGTCATTGCATGCTCAGCAACTTTCAGCAAAACAGCTGTTCCAAAGTCTCTGTTCACATTGTTAGCCACCATTTTCACCGGAGATGTGGTTTGTGTGTAATCTGGTGGAGCTGCTGCTTTTGTCATCATTGCTTTTCTGGCTGTGAAACATACAAAGGCAAAGCTAAATATCCTTTCTTTATAGTTGTTTGACGTTTTCATTTACCAACAGTTGTCACTTTTGAATACCGTCACTGTATCCTCTCTGTTTGTTCTGAACTATCAGCCTGACTGATCATCAAAGCTGTAATGGACTCACATCATACACTAAACATGAGCCAAAACACAGTGCAGTGCTCTGAAAGAAACCCACACTTCCTGAGATATAATATATCAAGCCAGTTAATTTGTTCCTCTGTGCAATTTATAATATTCATCCTTGCGGATGACTAACTTCACAGAACTCTTCCATTTTTCCAAAGAAGCAATTACCTGACGTCCTAGTATCTGTCATGTCTCAGGCAGTAACAGATTAAACTAATTTCTGAACTGACCTTGATTGTAGGAGCTGCATGCATTTAGGTGCTAAGCGACTAGCTTCTCTACATACCCGTTAATGAGGTACCAACAGCTAATTATGCAAAACAGGTGTCATAGCAGGAGACTGATACACACATTGCTTGCAATTTCCTTCTCTTACTGTGATGATCTGGATAGGCCTTCAGAGGCAGCTGCACTCTCACCACATTACTGTGAAGAATTTCTTGCAACTGACACCGACCCCACAAAATAAAATAAGCAATACACAATACTCACAAAACTTTATGATCCATTCAGAGGCAAAATGTAATACAGCAGAAAGCAAACATGGAGAAATTGTGCACTGTTCTACAACAGCGGGTTTGAATTTCAGGATATAACGCTAAGCATGGACAATGCTGTGGCACCAGTCACAAGACGAAAAAGCAAGCACGAAAGAGAATATGAACCATGGAGCATCGATGGATCCAAGTCCACTCAGATGGGAAAATAGCCAACATTAATAAGAATAGCGCTGAGCCATTAAACGTTTAAAATTGCAGAGCCAGTCAAGAGGGACAAGCAAAGCATTTTAAGGAGGGTTATAAAGCTATCAGCCAAACCATGCATTCCACCTTACTTAGTGCTGAGACTTCTCTCCACAGAAGAACCTGAATATCTCTCAATGAGATGCTTGCCTTCACTGCTTATAAAATGAGTTTCACGTTCAATGTGCAAGAACAGCATTGCACAAAGGAAGACCATTGTTTACTGTGGAAAATGGTATTTAATTCTAGTCCTAGACCTGCGCCAGTGTCACAGCAATTTAACACTTTCTGAAAGCCCTTTGACTATCAGCAAAATCAAAACATATTAGATATCTGGTCTTTTAAAAGGGCATCAAATATAACCAGACTTTAATGAACGCTCAGCCTAATGGACAGTAGTTAATGAGGGGCTTCATAGTCTGTCAGCTATTGACCTTTTTCAACAGAGTTCTCATTTTAAAAGAATATCCTGTCCCCACTGTGTACTTTGGGTTATATGATGTGTAGAAAAAGCACATATACACAATTAAATGATTTGATCAGTCACTATGAGATGCAGCCTGGTCTAAATTCCAGGTTGTGAATTACTCTTTGTAACTCTCCCTTGGTGCCAAATACGGATGCGCAAGGTGCCCTTTGGCACCTGTAAGAGACACACTGGAGTTTTAAAGTAACTCCAGCGTAAGCCCATCGGCGTCAATATTACTTTGTGCAACATATAGTATAAAAAGGGAGAAAGTCCACATAGGAGGGGAAGAATGGATTAAACAAACAAAGGACTTTCACCCATTAGACCACTGTTTGTGTCTTGTGTGAAACCAGAAAGAGCTATTTTAATGTTAATAAAGTTACATAGTTGTGTCACGTAGTTATAGCATGTGTTATCATCACATTTTGTCATGTTTAACCTTAAACCCATAACAAACATATTTTCCAAACAATTATCTTTTTTCTAACCCTAACCAAGTAGTTTTGTTGCCTAAACCTAACTGAGAGCATTTCACAAGGTTTCACCCAGGAGACAGCTTTGTGTCTCATTCTGACACTAAAAGGTACCTCTCTCATCAGTATCAGATGCTGAGGGGTGTGACATATTATTGGTAAATGACAACCTCGTAATGATAACAGGTTATTGCGCCCTGTCTGTGATCTTTGTCCTATGAAATATCTCAACATCAACCAAATGGACTGCAGATTTTGTACTAACATACAATATCCCCAGATGATTGATCCTTATGACTTTCATGACCATGACTTTTCTTTTAACACCACCATAAGATTGACATTTGTCGCTTCAAGCAAAATGTCTCAACTATTTGATAGATTGACATGAAATTTGGTACAACATTCATGCCCCCATAAGGATGCATCGCAGTAACGCTGGTGATCCCTTGAATCTTCATCTATTTCCATCCAATTGTCCAATGTCTTGCTGTATAATCAAATACCTGCAGAACAGGTTGTGTGTAGTCTGTGTTTAGAGAAGCAAATATATTCATGCTATAACACTGACTTAAAATGGTGTACACACCAAACATTATACCACCCTAACACCAGCATATTAACGTTGCCTTTGTTAGTATGATAATAGGCTGATATTGGCTCAAAGCACTGCTGTGTGTAAATACAGCCTAACAGTACAATTTACATGACTGTAAACTCTTAGTGCTTTGTGGTCACTGTAATTTATCATGTTACTGTCCATTGTACTGGTTTACACCAGTTCTTTGGGAGTGCTCAGCCACCGTCTTTTGACTTTGCTTGATCGAAATTCCTTCTATTGTTTTCCTAACAAGGTTTAAATTAAACGTTGCTTTACTTATTGGCCCATACCTCTGGATCATTTAAAGCCTTTCAGAATTCCCTTTGAGCTCGAGTAGATTTGGGGATTTTTTAAATGTTGGCATCTACATATAAGAAAGAATTGGACTTTTGGTTCCCATGCATATTTAAATAAACCTAATCAAATATTTAATTTAGGACAGACTGTACTATGAACGATAAGAGCCATTAAAGGCAAGTGGTGCTCAGATGATGGGTGCTTACCATTTCAACAGGGTTACGCCCCCTCAACGTATTGAGAACTGCCTGAGCATAGAGCAAGAGGCAGTACAGCAGTTAACACAAATTACATGAATCATCAAACACCGAAAAATTATACTTCTTGCATTAGAAATCCATATAAAGCGCTTCCTGACGGGGTTATAATCACTGCACTGGATCCTTTATTACATCAGTATGTCACAGCAGTCAAGTGCTCTTCACATTTTCCGTTTAGGCAATTTAGTAGGCCCACACACTCTCTAACTGCAACTGTGTGGGATCCATGTCATGCAGTGACAATCGTGGTAACTTCTACATGTCAGCTGTCTGAAACAATTTATGTACAATTGATCCTCCAAAAGCCTCGCTAGAGCTGTTGGCTTAGAGCCCAATAAAAGAGGAAGCACAATTGTAAAAAGTGATTCTTCCAGATATGATGGGCTGAGCTGAAAGCAATCCGGTGTGGAGGTCAGTAATTAGTGTAGGTAAGACAAGGAGTTAATCTTACTACCGTCCCTTGCAATTAGGAGCATTTTATTAAACACCTCCTGCTCCCTTTCAGTTAGTTGGTCCGGTCCTGGGAATACAACAGGAGTCTATCAGTCTGGAATTGAGTGCACTCCATGAAAGATCAGACAACAGATCAATACTCCACATCCTTAAGGATGAGTCTGCTAAGTCAAACAGAAAGAAAAGGAGAGCTTTGATATACAGGGAAGGTAGGAATAGCAAATCATGCCAAACAACAAGACTAACAAGTCTACCCATCGGTGCTGAGAAGACGATCGATGGGGAGGAGATATATGCTGGAGCATATTTTGCAACACAATTCAGCAAGACCTTATTGTTTTGCAACCATGTTACATATCCATTCTGCATGGAATGCAAAAGAATACAACATTGTGCCCCATCTCCTACACTACATACAGAGACACACATTCATACACAAAGGGGAGTTTCACGTGCTAATACCAATGTTCAAAAATAATTAATATAATACAGGGCAGTTCTGCCGACATTATGCAAATACCTAGTGGTTTTTATTGTTAATTCTCACATCGAGATGCTTTGCCCTTTGAAATATAGGAACTACCACAGGCGTCTGAGCAATGGAGTTATTGGAGTAAATGCATCCCCATTATTCAATTAGATGAGCAACATAGTTTTGCCACCCTACTTTTTGTCTTTTAAAAATAAAATATTATCAGACAGCCCCTGCAATCAGGTGATTATATTTTAGCAGCCTATATCAATGATAAATTTATTTTTTTTAGCAATTACAAAAAACAAGACAAGCAAGAAAATGACAAATATTTGGGGTTTGAGTTGGCTCATACCTAACCATTGCTGATCACACACCTGATTGACTGATTGGAGCAGTGAGAGAGGCAAACAGAGCGGAGTTGTTCTACACAGCCCCAAGGTGTGAATTAACAAAGAGTCAAATGCTCAGCAGTGGAAAGTGACTCACTTCGGGTGCTTTCAGACCTGGAGTTCTCTTGCTTTGGTCTGAATCAGGGACTATTTTTGTTACAAAGTTGCATAATTGCCTAGAGTTGCTTTGTGTTCTCATGGCAGCATTTACAAGTGGACCAGATCAAATGCCTTGTGCCAGAAAGCTGCTCTTGATTCATCAGAATTTCCATGCGGGAAAAATCCAGGAAATAAACAAAAGGATGACGAAGAGTACATTTGCAAGATAAATGCCACACTTTCTAATGTCACAACGGAGGGACAACTACGTAGGTTGATTTTAGCGCTGCTCATTGTGGACTGTGTCATTTTAGGCAAACCATACAGTTTGAAAACAAGGCAAGGCTCCGACTAGAAACAATGTTTTGATGCATTGGATGCGCTGAATGAGCATATTAAGGTAGTACAGGAGGAGGTGCGCATTAATAATCCTCCAGGACTGTAACATGCTCAGGCTTGTTTTACCCAAACAATGCTTAATGCAACTGCAGTTGGTTCGGATTGAAGTTGGAACACGTTCTCACCACAACAGACCACAACAGAGCTCAATTTTTGTAACTGGATCGAGACCACATCCTCAGGTACAACTGCTGTGTTCACACCTGCCTAAACGAACTGCACTTAAGGGTTCAGTTCAGTCGAACTCGAATTCAATTGAACTGAACTAAACAGGGCAGGTGTGAGGCACCCTAAGACTTCTACAGTCTATATGAGGACACATGCTCCATGTCTTTCCCTTCATCTGCTTTTATTATTGTCGCAGCGAAGTGTTTGGGGGTCTCGAGGCCCCGGGAAAACGGTCTTTTGTCTTTTTATAACCCTTTACTGGGAATGTCTGAAGGCTATATCTGCAGCTGTAAAATCAGTACCTCAAACTTTTTTCTTCAGTAAAACTATTAATAGTACACAGTAAAAGTTAAAGGCAAAGTCCTGCAGTCAAAAGAGGAATTATTAGCAAAATGTTCCTAAATGTAGTTAAGACAAAGCTTTTAATTCTCAAATAATGCTGGATTGTTTGATGAATTGTAATGTATAATATTTTAATTGTTATATTTTGTGACAAAAAAAACAGACTTTAAAAATTCATCTCTCAGGTTAATGTAGTGGTACAATGTTTTTATGAAGTTTACAGTTGCTTTTTCATACAGGTACTTTGGGGGCCCTTTGTAAATGATTTACAATAACTTACAATGAGTTAGAATAGGAACATCAATTGATATTGTTCATATCTAAACATCATAATCTATAATTATTTGGACCCTTTTAGTCCGGGGCCGAATGGTAAAATCCACCTAATGATTATTGTAATTTTCTCATACAGGCTAAATGAGAGGTACAGGTTTACTCTCATGGGTGGTTTCACAGTTTGGTCTAGTCCCTGGCTAAAATGACCCTTTAAGTCTTTAGGAGCAAATGTCACCCTCTGAGTTATACATTGAAATAATTCTTGATTAAGATGATACTAAAGTAAAAGGTTAAAAGTTTCTTATTTAGAGGTTATGATTGTTCATTCCTGTATGACAATACAACCACACTAGCCAGTGGTGCTGTTGAGATTAGCTAACACTAGAACCTGTGTGTAAAATAAACAGGTGGGACTGGAATCAGATCACTGTTATGAGATCATTTCATTCATCCAAACTGTTTGTATTGTGATGCACTTGTTAGAAACTGAAGATGGCCTTGTGTACATTATTTAACCAGGCTGAAGTTATCCAAATCCTGTTGTGATGTGTTGCGAGGCTATTTCCTTTACATAAATTGTTTGCCATTGTTTGACCTTGAATATGGCTTAGTAGCCTGCAATCCATTACCAATTTGGGCTACATAAAGCTTAACAGATATAATCTCAAATATGAAATAGCTATTCCTCTAATAGTCATTTCCTTTTCTGATCCACCCACTGATACTGTTATTGATGTATTCTTGGTTTTTATATTACCTTCAATCTAACTGATCTAGACTAGAGCAGGTCGCGTAGAATTGCAGGAAATTTGTTTTAAAGTAGTTAAAAAAAATCCTGGGGCAGGACCACAAGACCCCCGCCAATGATGTGTCCTTCTAAGTTTGCTCCCCCCATCTTAAAGTATAATCAGGCATCCATGGGAACTACTACAACTAAATCAAGGATTACAAAACTACAAAGGCAATGATGCAGGTGCTGGACGATTGGACCTTTGATTATCTGTTAAACACAGTTGTTGTGAGATGCTTCCTGTAGGAAACAGCAATGCTGTTTGGGTATTACCGCTGCCAATCTGGGCAAACCAGAACACAGCGATTGGTATGACTGTTTTGTATATCCCATTGACTGTTAATGGAGTTCTTTTTTCAATTGAATGGCAATGGAGTGGGCAATTCAGCCAAAATTGTCTGTGCATGGTTATTAACTAATCCTGTCTATTTCAGAGACTGTCATGATGGCAGTTTCAATTGGACAGCACCACGCTGCACACTGGAGCACCGGGATGGCAAATCAGATTAGCATGCTTTTGAAATTTATTGAGTTTCTGTTTGCGAGATGAGATTTTTTTTTGTTCATTTACTACAGCTCCTTTGGACCACTCAGGGGGTTAGAGGTAACTCTGTCAAAGCCACTATGTACTTCCACTCACTGGTGTTTAAATCACTTCCTTACGAGCGTGTAATTTTCCCAGGTGGCAATGGACTAAATAGAAAAAAAAGGAAGTTTTAATGGGTGAATGCTTTCAGGCATCATTGAGTTCAGGTCTGCTGTTTGGCTTAGTCATTCACAACCTCGGGGAAGAGGGTGTTTACCTCAGTAGAGTACATTTACATCAAATGACCTGCGCTGTCTCACTTCTTATTTACAAGGTAAGGAAGATGGATCAAGACAGTCTTACAGACCTTTAATCCACCAAGGAAGGTTAGTCAGTAGGATGGTGCAATGATTTTAAAATTATACCGGCAACACTGGAAGCAACAGCTACATTTTTATAGTTGATCTAATGATTGAAAGATGGGCTAAAATGTATTCAACACACAAATGTGGTCTCATGCATGGTACACTATATAATCACGGGTAAAAAGACACTAAATGTAACTTTCATAACTTTATTTAATTGATATCAGCCTGTGAATCACTCAAGCGTAGGTATCTGGAATCAGTGTGGGAATAGAACACTCTGCACTAATGATGAACATTATTATATAGAGATGTAACTACTGAATGCAAGTACATTGAATGGCTAATATGGAATGATAAACCATTCACTGATAGTAACAAAACTGGCACTGATATCAAGAAAATTTCTATGACTACATACCTCAGACATTCAAATCATATAGGACGCCTGAGAACAGCTACACAGCTGTGCAGTGCCAGTAGCAGCTATTAAACCTGCTTCATTATGACTCAAGATCACACTCACCTTGACTTTAGCCTTCACTGAAGAGTCTTTAGACTCTGACATTTTAATGTCATAAATATGAAAATTATATCCCTTCATGTTCAAAAGAGCCTCAACAGAGAAGGATTTGTCTAAATAATGAAACTTTTACTCCACAAATATCCTTGACTTGCAGCCTTGGACACCAAACAAACAAATTAGACATATGCTGAGGTAACGTACTGTATCAAACTGTGTTAGACTGTATGCAACTTAGAAGTAAGAAGACCCAATGCAGTGATGTAATCAAAGGCAATATGTTAATTGCAACTAAAGAGACTAGAAGAGAAATCCACTCTCCTGCTATCTATCCTTGAAGAGTCCCGTAGGATGCATGCTGTTCACTTAAGGAGTAATGGCTTTAATTAGTCATTATATAATAATGGGAATGACTATATTGAAACAGATATAATTACCGTCTGCAATGAGATAATTATGTTAATAATGGTACGCACTCAGGTTCATCAAGCTTTACTTTAATGGGTATCTAGAAAGTATCAAACTACAGCTGAACACATTTGTCAGAATAGAGCCCCTTGTTGCTTTGATCTCTTCCACAGGGAGTCCTTGAGGCCCACTGTAAATGTCTGACACACTATCAAATTAATCAGAGATTAAAAGAGGCTTAAATAGTTCCGGTGAGATCTCGCAACACACTGTATTCTACGTTACCTATTACAGGCAACAGTGTGCACTTGGTTGTTCCTTTATGCAAAATACAGCCGATGATTAATGCACTCCATTTGCACGGGGAGGTGAACATACTAAACTAATGACATTCAACAAATGAGCTCATAGTGAACTTGCACCGGTGAACATGCTTTACAAATGCATCTAAGTTCATTTTGGGTTTGATGATTATTCTTTAAAAAAAAACATCATTATGTTTGATTAAATATGAACGCTGTGTATGTATATATTCTAGTTTCATTCCAACTACATTGATATCAGTAATTTATATTTGCATTTAAAGGTAAAAAAAACCAAACAAAAAAAAAACACTCCTGCCTTTTTAACCACAGCTGAACTTTTCTGCATTGCTATACAAAAAGAGTGGTGACTCATCCCATACAGTTTATTAATGCTTTTGTTCTAAAGTCCCCAAATGCTGTAGCACACAATAAATGAGGCATTTTACTTCTGTAGCAGCAACAAGAAAAGAATAGTAAATGTGTAATGTGAGTTTATTCCTTTGTGCTTGCTGCAACAAGTATTGATGATAATTGGATGAGAACTGTGACACACATGTTGATGCAACTTCTTTGTAAAGATGTGACTGATGAAACTTAATTGGACGTTCAGTGAAATGCACAGTATGTCATTTCTGCCACAACAACAACAAAAGACAAACTGTGATCTTGAAGTAGCATGGGATCATGGGAGATGTTGTCGTCATTGTTAAACAGCCACTATTGCCAATAAAAATCTACCATATTTATTTATTTATTTATGTTCACAGACAAGGGAATTCATTCAAGTTTGGTAGCCATCTGGACAACTTAGATGAGTTTACTACCCATACAGCTACTGTAGCTAAGGATATGTGGCACAGTCAGTTGTGGGGTATCTCAGCACTGTTATCTCTTGTCAAAAGGATCATTCTAAAAAACTAGATAGGTGCACTCAGCAGGGTGCAGATCTCTGCCAGAGAGCTGTGGGAATGAACAAGCTAATTGCAGCCAGTCTAGACAATTCCAGAGTTAGGTCCTGATCAGACAGGAAGCATTTTGCAGGTTGAAAAATGCAAGGCACACCGCACTGCTTTTTATTTAAATTGCATGCCATTAGTAAAAAATGCTTGAAGCGCCTTTTTATTGTTGCCAGGCAACCAACCCATCACCTCCTTACACCATACTTCCCATTTAATCAATCTACCATTTCTAAATTTATTTATTTATTTTATATTTTACATTAATTAGTAGGTAGTTCACAGAATGGACAGGCAGGGGCTGTCAGCAAATAGTTTGTCAGGCACAGGGAAACGGAGACCTGTGTGGGTACATGACACCCAAAAAAAAGAGGGTGGATCACAGAGAGTACCACCAGCTGGTCCAGGAGCTTTGCCCCCATAATGGCTGTTTAAAGGCATATTTAGGTTGACCTGGGGGCAGTTTGACAACCTGCTGTCTATCGTCGGGCTGTATAGCTCTGGGTATCTGGCAAACACCATCACCAGTTTCTCATTCATTGTTTAACAACTCTAAACTTGTTGTGACCACCACAGAAGGCCCACCTCTCAAATTATCCAATTGGAAAATGGAAAAAAAAGGTATTGCTTTTCTGTGTAAAGTTGAAGTTTTTTTCAACATG
>JAPZEB010000021.1:5493995-5509589 GCA_029783705.1 Chaetodon striatus | reverse complement strand
GGTTTGGTGGTGGGTCAGTGATGGTCTGGGGAGGCATACCCTTGGAGGGTCACACAGACCTCCATGTCATAGCCAGTGGTACCCTGACTGCTGTTAGGTAACAGGATGAAATCCTCAGAGCGATTGTCAGACATTAGGCTGGTGCAGTGGACCCTGGGTTCCTCCTGGTGCAGGACAATACTCTGCCTCATGTGGCCAGAGTGTGTAGGCAGTTCCTAGATGACAAAGGCATCAATGCCATTGACTGGCCCTCTCATTCCCCTGACCTAAATCCAATTGAGCACCTATGGGACGTTATGTATTAGTGCATCAGATGCTTCCAAGTATTACCACAGAGTGTCCAGGAGCTCACTGATGCCCTGATACAAGTCTGGGAGGAGACCCCTAGGACACCATCTGCCAACTCATCAGGAGCATGCCCAGACATTGTCAGGAGAGCAAATTTGTTTGTAATCTTGATGACCCTTTTCCACCATAATTAGTGCATATATGCTTTTTTTTATGTAGGAAATTCTGCTAAAAATGGGTGATAGCCTCTTTTTCCATTGCCAGTACACCAGAACTGTGTACACGATTATGTTTTTTTTTTGCTTTTGTTTGTCTGGTGTGTTACATTAGACATCACATACATGCCAGAAATGGTGGTCAGCTCTGAAACTCGGTGCCAGCTAAATTTGGAATGATGTTTGAGGACTGCCTGGACAGAGACGGACTGATTTTGTGGGGGTGCGTCAATGCATCACGCCAGAAATGAGCGAAAAATAGGGCTCCCAACTGGGTGTCATATTTACATCAAAACCCACGATCAGCATTGATTCGCTGGACAGAACCATTTGTCTAACGAATGAATGCTGATTGTAACCTTTCCCACTAAAGACAAGAGCCAGATGGTAGTGGGTGGTAGTGGGTTTTTTTGTCCATGGGGCTTATGATTGTCTCACTACTCAAGTTCGCTAACATTCTAGCAATACGCTGCATGGCAAGATCTCAGACATAAACTGGTGAGTAAAATGTTATAAAAACTAATAACCAAAAGTATAAAGAGTTGGAGACTGTAAAGGAAAATAACAACTTCAGAGTAAACCAAACATCAGAGAATTTTATTGCAGATATATTTTTTATTTATTTTTTTTATCAGGCCACATGCAGTCACTGAATTCATGTCCACAAACACAAACTGTGTTGCTGTTACTCTCTTAAACTCTCCCACTCGTTTTCACCTACACACACATATATGCATGAATGCCACCAAGTGTAACATCAAGAACTCTCAGTTCAACCCGCTGTCCTTTTCCATCTGCAATAATTCATGTAGACTGAGGATGTGGCTCTATTTTGCAGCATGGTAGACACAGAAGTTTAGTATGGCAACTATCCTAACAATAAAACAAAAACACAAGATGCATCAATCCTAAAAATAGTTGGAATTTCTATATTTAGTGCTGATTTTCAGTTATTTTAATACAGGTATTGTTGTCTAGTTTATCAACCTATTGTGATTGAGGTCATTAATATATCAATGCTGTGTCATGCCCCTCAGCATCTGATAGCCTTTAATCATTCACCGAGGGGCATGACAAAGTGTCTATGTTTGACGATGATTATGTAAGTGATCTCATGGGACACAAACTCTTCAGAATGAAAGGCCCAACACATTCTCACTTCGACCCCATCATATACTGACGTTTGGTCATGGATTCTTTCCCAGCCAGGGTACCAAGTGGATATGGGCCCAAAATGGGCATTTTATCTTGGGTACACACATGCGGGCAAATGGCGTGGGGCCGATATGGAACCCATGGACAATCCCACCTATCTACTTCCCACATGGGCTCCACATACAAATGCTGGCTGGGTTAAGTCAAGATATGACATGCAAGGTACTGTGAGTGCAGTTTGAATACAGTATCTTTCAAAATAAACACACTATATTAGTACTATACTACAAATTGATTTTTTTTTTTTTTCCCTTCAACAACAAATGCACATCAGTGTTTCCCATACATTGACCAGATCGGCTAGATATAAAATGCCTCCAGTAAATGAACGGCATATAAGAGGAGAGGAGAGGGCTCCGCCTTATCTCTTCATAAACTAAATAGCCTTATGTTATTTATCTTATTTACACGACGGCATGTCATTTCTGTCTCTACATGGTCATGTGTTTACAATTGTCCTCTGCTGTCTGTATCACACACGGCAACACGCAGCTGGCACAGCTCAATTGAAGCAGAGCCTGTGTTGCATTCAGGCATTGTCACGTACAATAAATAACAAATTCCAGCATTTGAATAGGCCAAATCTAGGCGTATTCTGCCATCTTAACTTGGCTCTCAAAATTCACCAGATCGATGCCTTTAAATCAAATATATACAAAATTTTCTCCCAAACCCCCTAGAGGGTTCATGTTTCACATGGGACACGAACTGCAGTCTCCTGGATGAAAGTCTAGATTTGGCCTTTGACGTCAATATCATTCAACAAGGGGCATATTTGACACCCTGAGAATGAGAACGGGCTGCAAATCCATTTAATCCACTTGACATTTGACCATCATGAAATACATTTGTGTTTTCTAGGGAACCACATTTCAATTTAGCTTTGAGCTGAGTGTTTGTGTGGGTGTTAGTGTATGTATTAGAAAAAGAGAATCACCCACAGCCAGTCTCCAAGGGGAACAATGTTGTGGGGAATGATTAATGAGAGTCAGAACACATATCACAGGATGATATATACAATCCACTCTGAAAAAAGAGGGCAATATTTTACTGTGACCTCCAATGTATCTTTCTGTAACATTTTGGCATTTCACTTAAGACGCGGTTATCCGAGGCTGTAGCGAGATGTTTGCCCTGTCACATTGTATGATGTGAGATGTGTAATAGCAGATCCCACAGCTCTGGTCTGGTCCCTTTCTCTCGGGTCTCTTCTGAGAAGAGAGTCAACACAAACAAAAAAAGGGAGCCCCACCACCACCGCCACCAGCACCACCGCCACACGCCACAGAAATAGAAAACATGATTATTGATGCTTTTTCATTCTCAATACAAGGGCTGACAGTACAGATGTAGCCATTACAGAAATCCCACTTTTCTTATAGAGACACTGCTTATAACTGTGGATTCTTGCCGCACTGCTGCTCAGGGGAAAATTCAAATTTTGTTCTTGTCTTTTTTTCAGCTGTCAAAATGCACAAGAGAAAATATGGCAACTAGTTGAATGAGAGACAAGAGATTTGTACTGTGTGTGTTCTCCTTCAGATTTGAGGGCATGCTGGTTAAAGCTGCATGATGGGATTTGGGTTTGCACTGTAAAACAAAAGAACTTAGAAAAGTGTTTTTTTTTTTATATAGAATATGTCTGTCATCATTGTAGCAGCACTACTTGTTAAATGACTGTTATGACTATTTAAAAAATCATATAAAGCATTGACAATATGAAGGGTAATTAAAATATCTGGTTTAAAAGAACAAAGAGACTTAACAGTTAATGAAGAAGAACTCAACCCCCTTTTTGCTCTGCACACATAACCTCACATACTTACTGGCATATTATATAAATACATCTGACTTTTGCAGCACACCTTTTGTGTATTAGAGTTGAGTACCCACACTAAGTCACTATCCTTTGTACACAGAGTCAAGGTCATAAAGTGTCCTTACAAACCCTGCACCACATACTACAAAACACTGCAGTGGCAGACTCAGGCGGTCTGAGGACAAGGAGCAAAAGAAATAAACTTTGGCGGAGCATCAGCACAGAAAGTTTTCTAGCATGTAGGGCAGCCTATATGTCACTGAATCGTGTTTTCTCAGTGTTAAAGCCTTCATTTTAAAGCGTTTTTTTCATGTTTCCTCCACTGGAAGGGCACCCTAGAACAGGGGCAGCACTGTGGGTGGGCCTAACACCTACTTATACAACTGGCCCATCCTAAATGACTGGGAGAACATACCTCATAACTCTTACTGCTAATTATTAAAATAAACACTTAAATATAGAACAAAGACTAATCATTTCCCTTTTTAAAAAAGTAAAATACAATATAGATTGAATTATCATGTCTAAAGTGTGGACCAATCACATGCATGTTTGAGATCAGAGCTGCCACACAGTCAGAAACACAGCCTCTGATTGGTTAACAGACTCAACTCCAAAGCATGGGCAGCTAGTGGATGGCTAACAACAGCTTCTTTCAACAACTTAAAATGGATTAAAAAAAATAAATAAATAAATAAAAAACATCACAGAAGGCATTCAGTGTTGGATTTATCAGTATGGATTTATTTTATAAAGTCTCCAACAAGACACCACAGTTTAAGGCTGCATATACAAAGCTTCTGAAAGTGACATAATCCCACCAGAGCCCCATGTTGGAATAGTAGGATGGCTGATGTTAGCATGCAGCATTGGCACTGTTGACCTTAGAGTTAACTTCTATAGTATACTATGTTCTCTCAATAGTCCTGTTCAATGCTTGGTGGTGAGACAGATTCGAAAGTGCAGCTCAGCTGGAAAGCCACATCAGTAATACAGCATGCAGTTTATTTTCAGTAAACAATACATAACATTTATTTTTCACTTGCCTGATCACACAACTGCATCAAGGGTTATTGTCAAGCCCTGCGTGTAGATATTGCCTTCATCTAGACTCTTACTGTTGAGACAAGCTAATGAGTTGGCAGCACAATGTGCCTTTCTCTTTCTTGTTGAAAGTCAATCTAGCTCACCCAGCAGTCATTTTTTTCACTTTTTGCAATCAACATAAACAAATAATAATCCAGCCAGATCACCAAAACAAGTTGGTATTTCTTCAAATAGAATTAAAATGTCAGTGTTCTTAGTGAATAGATGTATTAGTCTACAAAATGCAGAGCAAGAAATAAAACTGATAGATGGGATACTGTGTTTCATTTTTGCATGATTTGAGCAATATATCAGTATGTGATGCTTGTAATTGATACAAACGGTTGCGGGTAAATAATAAGCTATGTCTGCATTGAAAAAGTTTTAAAGTGGCACAATCAACCAGACGTCCTAGTCAGTCATTTCTGTTTTAGTGAGACTTGGGAACCCAACAAACTTCTGTCATGATAAGGCCCAGCCAAAGTTATTTTGGCCCATCCAAATTTGATATCCTTGCACCTGCCATAGAAAGCACTGCATCACAATTTCTTAACTCAGAGGGCACCCTGGAGGGCACTGTATTGTGTTTTCTCCACTGGCAGGGTACTCCAGAGGGTACCTCGTCATGTTTTCTCCATTGGAAGGGCACCCAAAAGGGCACTGCGTCACGTTTTTATCCAATGGAGGGGCACCCTTAAAGGCACTACATCACATTTACTCCACTTGAAAGGCACCCTAAAGGCCATTGCAGCACATTGTCTTAACTTGAAGGGCACCCTAGAGGGCACTGCATAGCATTTTCTCCACTGGAGGGTCACCCAAGAAGGCACTGCATCACGTTTTTTCCATCGGAAGGGCACCCTAAAGAGCACTACATCACATTTACTCCACTGGAAGGGCATCCAAAAGGCCACTGCCTCATGTTTTCTCCTCTGGCAGGGAACCCCAGAGGGCACTTTGTCATGTTTTCTTCACTGGAGGGCACTGCATCACATTTTTTCCATTGGAAGGGCACCCAAAATGGCACTGCATTACATTTTTTTCCATTGGAGGGGTACCCTTAAAGGCACTAGATCACATTTACCTAGAGGGCACGAGAGGCCACTTTATTATCTTTGCTGCAGTAAAGACAACGGTAATGTGCACATTATCATGTTTTCTCTACTAGAATAGCTCCCTAGAAGATACTTTGTTATGTTTTTACTGTCATCCAGGCACTCAAGAGGGCACCCTTGAGGGCACTCACTTGCGTTTTCTCTACTAGGTGGGGGTAGCAACCTAGATGGCACTTCATCATATCCAACAGGGCATTTCTTCTGCATCTTTTTCATACACAGGCACAGGTGCACAATAGGGGGGTATGTGCAATGGATTGCATGTACATCTATGTCTTGTTGAATCAGAAGCAACAAACCTTCAACAGTAATCCTGTGTGAAGCATTAGCTGATGTTACTGCTTGTTTACATCCCCTCTGTAAATGGGTATCTTTTCATTTACCTGAAAGCGTATCATTTGAAATGACTTGAGTCAATTGGCACAACCCCTGAGGTTATTGTCTTTCAAAATTAAATGGTGTCTTAACCTAAACTTTTTAATTGGTGCATCCACCGAGTCTGAGCAGGCTGTGATGCTTTTTGGTTGACCTACTTCTCCATCCTGCCTCAGCCGCTTCAGAGGAGTCTTAATTAGAAGCTAATTGAGAAGTTTAACAACATCCTCAGATCATAAAGTGGGAAGTGCTGCAGATATTTAAGATGTGAGAGCTTTAAACATTTACATGCCGTTCAGCTGGAACGCAGTTAGAAAGGCAGGACTGGATGGGGATGTGTCAAACATTTGGGCACTTTGGTGGGCTTGATTGATCTGGGCCTCTGAGAATTTCTGATGTATTTTGGGACTTTTAGTGCAGAGAGGACTGCGACATGAATGCGCAGTCACACAGCATCAACAGATGTTCTTTTAGTGCTTGGATTCCTCTATGCAAGTTGTTGGAAGCGGCACTCTTATTTTGAAGAGAGGTGCCCCTTTTTTATCTACATGCAGTGCTCAGTATGCTCTGGAAGGCACACTTAAATATTCAAGAACAGAACATAAATAGAAAAAAAAAGAAAAACACGTTCAAATACAACATGTCAGGGAAGAGAAATCTGAAGTTCTTATGTTCTTTTTTATTGTGTTTTTTCTTTTCCTAAGAATCACTATGTTGCAGCTAGCACTGTCACGTTTGACAGAGGAGACAAAATGTCTTTCTTTTCCATTAATGGATAATTTTAAAGCTCTGTACCACCACAGTCCATTAAGTCTTAAAGGCATTTTCAACATCAGAGAGGCCAAAGGAGTGATAAGCAAAAAGGAGGTATGGGGGTGTATTGTTTCACAGTAATTAAAAAGTAACTTCTAGTGCACTTTGGAGCTGTTTGGAAGGTTTTATCACAGCATCACCTGAGCATGTGCTTATTAAAAAGGAAAGTTCTGTTGTTTTGCAGCCTGGGTCTTCTATTTGCTATCATTCCAACAGTATGCGTCACGATAACACTTTACTTACCAGATTAATTGCAGAGATGTAGGGCTACAGTGAGACCACTACAGGGGGCAGCCATTGACAGTATGTGTGTGTAAAAAAAGCATTTTCCAAGTGGTTTTAATCCAGTTATATAAAACACTTACTTGAAAGTGAAAATGAAGGTGAATGTTCCCAAAACATCAATATTAATCATCCATTGAATTTCGAAATAGCATGTACACACAACTACAGTCAGTAATTTTTGTGTATTCTGACAAGAAGTGCCTCTGCAGTTACCTTTGTGTTCAATTCAAAATAAGCTTGGCTCATTTCAAATCTCTGATTCATTGTGTGCCAATGCCCCATGTAGAGCTGTGTTGTTAGTGTTACCATGGCCCTGTATGTCTACAGCTGAACAACTAAATGGAAATCAAATACATGAGTCATGTGTATTTTCACCTCTGTGGTTAAGGTCTAAGTAAAGCTGCTCTAATCAATATTTTTTATTAAAGAAAAGATTAAATGACTATATGTGATGTGAAAGGGGCAGCTCACAGTGATGATCCCACAGAGAATTATCACCCGACTCTGCAGATTCCCGAAACTCTACAAAGCATTTAAGTTTCTTTCATCAGCGTTGCATGCTAATGTAAAAGGCAGCTGTTTTCAGTGAAAAAGCTCTGATAAACCCACTGCACTGTACGCTATGTGCCCAGCACCAAACGTAATGGAACATTTAGCAGCTAAAGAGCCAGATATATCCCACAGGAGTTGGTCGAGACAAAAACAGCTAAAAGGGGAGTGGATATTGGACCGAAATCTGCCAGGTGGGCAGAAACATGACTTCAAATTAATGGTAATGTCGCACCTAATCTGCTGGATGAGTGAAGTTTCCGCACTTGTCGTGCAGCCCAAAGCAGTCAAGGAAATTACTTAATGCAGGTTAAAGGGGACAGTTCACCCTGAAATCAAAAATACAAATTGTTCCTCTTAACTGCAGTATTATTTATCAGTCTAGATTGTTTTGGTGTGAGTTGAAGAGTGTTGGAGTGACACATTCTCACTCCAACCTTGTCATATGTTGATGTTTGTTTATGGACTTTCCATGTTAAGATATGGCGTGCAAGGTACCCTGGGTGCATTGGTTGTTGACGTTCTGGGACGCCATGTCAGCTTCTGCCTGTTACATGCATTGTCTGTTTTCAAATGACACTTCTGTTTTCACAGGAAATGTACAGCCATACAGTCTCTTTCGAAATGAAAAGCACTACATTGGTTCAGCACTGAGGATGTACTTTTTTCCCCCTTTAACAACAAATGCTAATGGTTACGTTTTGCCAACACATGCATTTGATTTGGTTTAGGAAAGAACAGGGTTTGGCTTTACAATCTTACCTGCACACCGGCCTCCCGGGTGAAAGTAGATGGATGTCACCACCCCTCCCACCCACCATACTTAGACTTCAGTCCCCTCAACTGTGGTTGTTGTTTCACCGCATTTCCGCCTGATGTCACCGAGTGTGATTAAGCAATAGCGACGGCAGGCTGCATGTCATGCCCAAGTAAAAGGATGGCTTTGTTTGTTAGTGTCTGATGCCAGAAGTCACTGACCAAGCGCAAGTTTTCAATGACCAGGTTGGTTGAAGATATCTGTCGTTGAGATGTGTGCATTCTCTCAAATATAATGGAGCCAAGACGTGCCAAAAATCTATATTTGACAGACAGAAATCATGACACAGTCACTCAGGATAATCCACAGGTCTTATTGTGAGCAGTTTTATGTAGGAACTATTTTCTTTCTACCAAACTACACTAGAGACTGGACCATGTCGTTGTTTTGTGAGTCACAACTAGGACTCAAGTCTTTACACTCAAGCCCCAAGTAAAAGATAAGTCTCAAGTCAAGTCCTAAACAAGTCATAATGTACTCTTCACCAAAAGTAATGCAATTATAATAACAGAGCAGTGTATTTTATTTTAATATATTAAGTTTTTCATTTGTTTATTCATTTGTTAAAACATTTTTAACTATAACTTAACTTTTTTTTTTTTGTACTCAAAGGAAACTATCTTTATTGTCATTATTTCCAACTGGTGCTCAGTAGCGTAACATTAGTTCTTCATGGCTCTCTCCTGCCTTGTTATTGCAGATCTGGGGAATTAAGTGTCCACTTGTTGAGGGAATGAACAATGCTGTCAGTGTATTCAGGAAATGAAGGGAAATGAATTGATTCATGACACAGTTTTCAACATATTTTTCAATCTTTGGGGGGAAGTATCAACTATTTTTAGTTCAAAAGCCTCAACTCTAACTGAGGTCACGAGTCATCAGTGTTCAAGTCCACTTGAGTCATGTGACACGAGACCACTCCCTTAGTAAATGACCTAGAGATGCAAAAATTAATGATTCTTCCCAAGCTAAAATGTAATGTTAGCTAGCTCAGTGGGTTTTGGAAGACCAGCGTGTTGATACAGTTGGCGAGTGTAGTTTGATACAAAAAATAGTTCCTACTTGAAACTGCCCAGGACAAGGTATGTGGCCAGGTCATGATTTCTGAAGATAACTAGGTAGAAACTGAAGAAACTATAAAAGTAACACAGAGTTTCCCTTTTAAGAGCTACATGTAATGCAGCAGTGATTTCACACTGTGTACCATGCCTTTCTTAAGTGTTCACATACTACTGCTGACATTCATGAAGGGACACATAATGTACAAGTAAGTTCATGTGTTCTGCTGTTGTTCGTTGTTACACACACACACACACACACACACACAAGCAAACATCTCAGGTCAAGTATCTGTGAAATATTTCCATATATATTCAGCGCTATATATAAGGTGGCCATATACCAGAGAAATAAATGAACCGCTAACTCAAGGGTCTGTATGTTCAATGGTCTTTCATCATAAGCGATAAAGCTAAAGGAAGAATTGTTTTTTGTTAATGCAGAAAAAGACAGACGATTAATTCTCTGCTCCTATATATATTTATATATATACACACATTTCTTGAAGTGCACTGTGGACTGAGGTAAATCTAAAGTATTCAGCACTTAAGCAGTGATACGCTGAGTGTTTATGTTTCCACTGTACTGATGTTAAACAGACAGTTTCATTAGTGTTTCAATTTTGTGTACTCCATCTATTTTAATGGCTTTATCATTCAGTGGTTATTATTGCAAAGCGGTGAATGAACAGCCACACAACTTGGGTGGCTGAGATATTCAGTGATTTTAAAAAAATGAGCAATCCAGGAACTTTGCCAGGGGATTTTCTTAATCAGCTTCTACTCTATTGCACCATCTGTTAGAGTCGACAATAATTAGCTCTACAATTACCTGTGAATGTATAAGACCCTCTTCATTCCACGTAGGTATGATTACTACGCTATATTTTTATACTTTAACGTTACTGGTGCATGTCTATAGAGAATGACCGGGGAGAATGCAGGAGGCTCCAGAGATTTCCCTTTACATTCAGAACTGACAGTGTTTCATTTAGATGCAAAAGTTTTAACATAAAGCATAAGCTACAAACCTGCTGTTGAACATGATTAATTATAGCCCTAGTCTACAGACATTCATGCCCATGTCTAACATAAACTTGAGACCAATCTTTGCCTTCAAAGGCTGCAGATTGAATGCTACTGCAAGTATGAACCCTGATGTGTTTTCTGTTGTTCTGTTGCTCTGATTTGATGCTCAGAGTTGAGATGGGGACAAAAGCAGGGGTATAAAAGGTGCATTCAGACACAACAGAAAGAGAAAATATAAAGCTTTCACAAGCAGAGTCCATGGAAGGATGCAATCAAATACACATAAGCAGCACATAAGGTGAAGCTGTGAAGTTGAGTCGTAAAGCTTTAGGCCCATCACTGTTATTGTTCCAGGGGCCAATAATCATAATTAGATGCGGGATAGGCAAACACTTGTTGTTCTTGAGTCTCTTTCTTAAAAGAATAATTCTAGCTTGTTAGAACTGTTTTATTTTTGCTGTTCTGGCCATTGGTTTTATTGGATATGATGATATTGCACATACGAAAGCATTTGCTGAGATCTGGGAATGAGGTGAAGTTGTGAAACATGGATCCAACTGGGCAACAAACACAAGCCATTAAACATTCAGAAAAGTTGTAAATAAGCTCCAGGTAAGTTTGATTTATAATTTTAATTATTCAGAAGAGAAAACAAAGGGGAAAAATATTACCCAAAATTGCTCATTATAAACATCAATCAGATCCGTTTCCTGCTTCTTTCAGATAACAAAAAAAAAACCTTACCCAGAAATACAGATTTAATTTTCCAAGTTGAGAAAGTGCTCTCCTGAGATCATAATTTTTTTTCCCCCATCAAACTTTCTGCAAAATTTATTAATAACATCTTTTTCAAAATTAGATAATATTTAATAAATCAGCAACCTTGCTGCGTAATGGCGAGATTATAATCTTTGTTTCCCTATCAGTCATCTGTAATAAAATGCAATCATAATAAGACAGGTAATTTAGAAACAAATCATTTTTGAAAGACAACTCTGACAGTCTAAATATGCCTCACTTATATTGTTTATCGCTTCATTTCTATTAATATTGAAATATTGTGTGGAATTCATTCTGCTTAATGAAATCATTCCGCTGTCAAGCACTTTTACCACAGCGGTGAGAAAAAAAACTCCTGATCATTTTGATTTTCAATTTGTAATTTGATTGAAGAACGATAAACATTTATTGGGACACGGCACACGACGGAAATGTCAATCAATCTTAGGAAATACCATGACGTTTACTAATTCTATTTAGACTTCCAGATCCTTTGATATCTTCGCCGAAATGATTTAATTTGATGAAACTCTGGTGACATTCTTCCAATATCCTCTCACTGTAGTGCAGCCTGTACTGTAATTTCTCAATCCTGAATCTGCCAGCGGACGTGGCCCTATTTGAGAGTCTGCTGGTGTGCTGTGTGGTGGTGCTGGGTCTTGGCAGATGCATGAGATGGTGGAGGGCTCTCACTGAGGTGATTAATCAAAGCTGACATTCGGATGGAAATAAGCTACAGCAAGTTGGAGGGCTCATCTCTGTAATAACAGAGCGTTGCGGAGCCATTGTCCAATATACGGAGTATAACTTGCATAAAGTATTGCAGCGAAGCCATAATTGCTTTATATCAGACATAATGTATCAGAATCATTAGTTCAAACTGCTCATTGGCAATATGAAAAGTGTACTCAGCAAACCTTTTCAATAGAGTCCAAATACGGTTCAGAAATTAACAATCTTTATTGTTAGCTGAGATAATTTATATGTGATTAATCTCTCCTACTGATACTGAAATGGAGGAAGCAGCAGGTTTCTTGATCAATTTCTGTGCTGCCTTTACCAACCGATGATAAACAACAAAATTAGAGCTATGATTTAGTTTCAATTTACAATTGATTTACAAAAACAAAAGCATTATGCCTTCCAAACAATAGCAATGCTAAAAGTTTATTTCTTTTTAAATAGTTTGATGTGTTGCTCAAAAGTTTCTGGAGCTTTCAGTCACGTCTTGTAGCCCACTGATGAGGGCAGGCTGTTCATATGCACTGTTCGTACGTCCACCTACGGAAACTAAAGCACCACAATTATATAACCCATGTAATCATGAGCCAGAAATGTGTGTATGAACCTGTGATTTCTGTGACCAATACACTGACAGAGGTAAACATGGAAGTAGTATAAAGACCTCTGTGTAAGGAGGCAGGTTGGGGTGGAAACCAAGTAAGCTTTGAGTTATTTTAAGGTACATTGTCACCATGTTTCCTCTCCTAATCCTAACCTGCACAACTTTACTTGTCTAATGTCCAAATATGACTCTTATCCTAAGCCTAACCAAAGTAAATTTACTTGCCTAAACCTATCCTATGTTACTTTAAGTTAAGTCAGTAACATAATTCATGGGGCATTAATTCATTTGAAATCATATGAACCATTGCATGTGTGCATTTTCGTAAGATATCATACAAAGTGTTGTATGGTTACATGTTGACTGGGGCCACAAGATGTGAATAAAAGCTCTAGGAAAAACAATGCAAGTATAGCCTGTGCCAGGGGCGTTTTTTCAGCAAAAGCTACGCTATGAGACTGTGACATGTGGTAATGAAAACTGTTAGGACAGATATAGCTTTCTCTCACTTTCACAGTCCCTAATGTTTGCATGTAATGTGCGACTTAGAGCAGTTAAAACATCTTTCATTGTATCTACTGTGGTGCATGTGTATTCCAACACCGTGGAAAAGGTGTGAGGTCTAATTAACATTTGTCATTTGTTCAAACTTAACATAAAGAAGAAAAAAAATGCATTGAATTTACATGCTTATTTACCCAAGGGGTGTTCAAAACACAGCAAAACAAAAAAGCAAATTTAGAACAAAATAGGCCAATTTATTTTAAAGTACTAAGGCCCAACCATGCAGGCTAATTTCAGTCTTCAATTACATGTTCGAAATTATTCAACACTGGAGAAAAAAAAAACACCTACAACCATGGACGTCAGTTCTGACAGGTTGTTATAGGCACTAGAGAAATGAAAAAGTTCCCTCACTGATACTCATATTCACTGACAGGCATATTATGGACCTAACAGATGTCTTTTTTCTTCTCATGGACAAATAGACCTGAATGAATGCATACTGTGCATGCAATGGACTGTAATTATACATGCATGCAATAGCCATATGTGCAATACTTTCAGTTTTTACAAGTGCTACTTGAAGCTGTGCTGCCTTTATGGGGCACTTCACCCACTGTCACACAGCCCACGGATCCAACCCAATACCATATTACATATTGTGCATTTCTAATATGTAACATGGTCACAAACACACACATGCAAACACTCTAAACATGCAATGTCATTGGGCTATGTATCTCTATTTATCCAGGTATTTTTCTGAGCACACATGATCAATTTAAAGGCAATACAAGTGGAATTAGTTACTTATTTTAATTTATTTATTTAAAAAAATGCTTACAAGGTATGGCAGCTGCCATACATTGCCACACACATTTGATGCCTGTACCTTGTGCTAACAATTGTGTATCAATGTAGTATGTTTCTTGGAATAATTCACCGTGGATTTTACATGTTTGTATAGTTTCAGTTATGTAAAAGAACAATGCAAGGGAATAGTTACTGATCTGTTAGAATAGAATGTAATCTATGAACTATTGTAAAACTATTTTAAAAATGAATTTAAAAAGTAAATATTATTTATCATCGTATGAGGCCTTTTGTATAAATAAAAGTGTTGTATATCACGTTAATCTGATGAATCTCATAACTTTTCGCTGTGAGAATCACTGCTCTCTCTGATGTCAATAATGTATCTTGAAGATTAATATGGAGTTCGCTAAATACAAAAACGCAATGTGTCAAAGACATGGTTTATCTCTTTAATTTGACCCATTAAGGGCACTTTGGGGGACTTTGTTAGTTTAACTGTGGCATTAACAAATGCACCGTGCTGATTAAAATCATTGTCCTAGGCACCTTTTTAAAGCTGCCCACAGCCTCCCAACAGTCATTCTCTGGTGGCCGTGCAGAGGGATTAGTGTCTAAAGCATTGACAAATAGCAATCAAAATACTCAAAATGAGTTTAAGTGCATGGGTGCCATGTTAGACAGACAGTGCCTGCACTTTTGGGGAGATTGAATTTGTTCCAAAGGGCCAGGCTGAGGGATGCGATTCATTTCAAACCTACTTTCCACCTTACATAATCACCACTTGCTGAGCTTTTTAGGGAGGCTATTCTGTAGAGTGACAGAGTAAGTGTCAGAGTTACTATGGCTGCAAAGCAAGGAGGTTATGGGTTTGCTTTGCATATCGAGCAGAGTTCCACTGAAAGCAGCCCCACCCAAACCTCATTATCAATGGGAGAAGTGATTACAGAAAACTGTTGTAAGTGTTGACATAGACACATGGATGCTGGGACATGGAGAAATATCATGCGGCCTTATTGACAGGCAAAATGCTGATAATGGATCTGCAAACTCTGGATTACTTTGTATGGCAGCATGTTTAAACATTCAGTTTCAATGTTTTTTTGCATACTTTTAATTTACAAAGTCAGTACATAGCAAGGTATGGAAAAATGTTACAGCTAATGGTATGGTTAAGGTACAACAACTAAGTCTGTGATTTGGCGAGGGAAAACATCAAATACAATATATATAATACACACTGAACAAAAATATAAATGCAACACTTGCTGAACTCAAAGATCTAAAAATCTAAACACTTTTTTATATAGACAAAAGACCATTTCTCTCAAATATTCTTCACAAATCTGTCTAAATCTGTGTTAGTGAGCACTTCTCCTTTGCTGAGATAATCCATCCCACCTCACAGGTATGGCATATCAAGATGCTGATTAGACAGCATGATTATTGCACAGGTGTGCCTTAGGCTGGCCACAATAAAAGGCCACT
>JAPZEB010000021.1:5435818-5447999 GCA_029783705.1 Chaetodon striatus | reverse complement strand
GGCGTGTTAAAAAAGGAATACATTACTGCAACAACAAGGGAGTGGTTGCAGTGGGGATTCTTTGTCAAATGTTTATTACAGCTCTGTTTTGTTGGCCAGTGAACAGCTTAACGGGGTAGTTGTAAGTTCAGTGCCTAACCTAAGGGCACTTTGACTGCAGTTGATGTTCAACTCTTTCTTTTCATTTTTAGCCTGTCCAGGGATTTGTGCCAACAACTTTTTTTTTTTTTTTTCCTTTGTTGGTCATAAATTTACTTTTCAGAAAGAAAATGCAATCTGCATTCCCAGTTACAACTCAAAACTTTACTAAAGCACTCTAAGCCTGCAGTTCTTATGGCATCACATGAGCAGGAAGAATAGCATATTATCTGTATGAGATTGCAAATGTGATCTGTGTTTACTCAAGGGTAGACAAAGCAGCTTACCTTCCTCACAACCCCCCCCTCCATAGTTGTTTTATCAATCCTGCGATCCCACTGAATTAGCAGCCACGCTGTTAAGCACTGAAGCTGTCATACCATGATAAATATCTTGAATGAAAACACTGATTACTATCGCGGCATTACTGTTGTTGCTTTCAGCTGAAAACAAGGTTATCTCACCTTTTATAACACAGCCTCTGGTATCATCTTAATTCCTCCTTTCATCAGGGTCATCATTAAGCCTCGTATTGGCTATTACACAAAGTGTTGTTTATGGTATAATAAGTACAACAGAAGGGTGCATCTGGGAACTGGTTATGATATTATGAGAAGTTCCGGTAGATTAAAACATTAACCCTGAGTCCTATTAAGTCTTTTTCAGCACCCAGTAAGAAGGATTGTCAGTGGGGCTGTTCTCCAGATTTTGCTGCGTTCAACAAAGGGTAAATAACGATGATTGCTGCTCAACTTCTTAAGCAGTCAAGAGGGGAAGGAGCGAAATCTGCTTTGTGATGAGACAAAAAAGTTAAATCTTCCCTCTGACTGAGAAGTTTAAAAGTTCCTTCTGTTCATGAACCTTTTGTCCTGGGCGCACGGTGATAAGCATACACCATAATAAACAGGGGATGATACTGCTGGTGCTGGCTTATATTCTAATACTGAATCTGTAGTGCAGCAATAGATAGAAGGTAACACAAGATAGCTTGAGGTAATCTGTATGAAGTATGAGGTATATTCATATCCTGCACCAAATAATCCTGGCTGTTTTAAATATAGAAGAGATAACTGCTGGTCTGATGGTATTCTGGGGGAAATGATAGACGGTGAAATGGAGCCAAAATGAATGGGCCCTTAGTTGAACAGGCCTAAATTCATTTCACAGGCCTAGTGGAATGGAGTTATCTGAATCAACTGTCCTCCATGGCTGCCTGAGGGATATTGGAGACGGCTAAGGTCAAATTATAGGGGATGGGGGGGGGGTTCAGCTTGTGTGTGACTGTGGAGGAATTGCCTTAAGAGTTCGCAGGAGCCTGACTGTCAGGCATTCTGCTCCAGTACAGATCTAATAAGATGGAGGACAAAATGGGGTGGAAAAACGCAAATCCTGTTGTGTGTTAAAGGAGGACTTTGGTATTTTTTCAACCTGGACCCTATTTTCCAATGTTATTATGTCAAAAGGACCAGACACACCAAACCAACATCTAAGAACTAGTGGCCAACTGTTGTGTCGCCTCACGCTGTCTGTGTCTTGTCCAGAAAGTTTCACCTGAACACATTGCAAAGATGACGGTTAATTAGCACATACATTCATGTGAGAGGAAACGACTCTCCATATATTCATCATTCATTCAAAAAGGAAAACTGGAGGACCAACAGAATGGACTCAAGATAAAATAAAGTGAACAGGGACCAACTAGAGCGACAGACACTTACCTACAGCTCATCATTGACCAACAGCTAACCTGTTTTGTGTGTCAGGGCCCTAAGTGGCTAATGAAGACAACAATTTTTGAAATTGGTCTAGTACTGAGATAAACCGCTCCAGTGCATCCTTAATTACGTGCACTAGAAGTGCTTGTTTTTGGCACTGATAGGCTCAGAGTGTTCATAAAGGTGTTTACAACATTACAGAAAGAATCCCATAGAGAAATGAAACATCTTTCCTCAACTTTTCATTTCTTTCAGATAGTATGTTTGTTATTGTGACCAACTCTCGCTCAACGAGAGGTCTCGTTCCAAAATTTTGCGAGAGAATTTTGCAAGAAAAACGATGAGAGTTGGAGAAAGGTATGCCGGAATGAGGTTGTTGCGTAGCTTAGTGTTGTCTAAACTATTTTCAGTAATGTCTTAGCTTAATATTTGGCTGATTTCAGGCCCCCAAGAAGTGCATCACTTTATCTGGTGACCAAACTGTGGAATTACAACTTCTGAGTCTGTCATGTGATGCCATCGGGCCCAGAAAAACTTTTTTCCACAGACTTAAATTGTGAAAGAGAAGTCTATATATCAGTGGATAAATTTTTTTGAGCACCACAGACCCTACAAAATGACTCGTTTTACTATTAGAATTTGATCCAGTCAGTCTGATAACATTGTAAAACTCTAGAAAAGCACAATTAAATTATTCAATTATTCATTTTCGCTATCCACTTATCCTGTTAGGTGACAGGGGAGGGGCTAGAGCCTATCCCGGCTGACATTGGGCGAGAGGCAGTTTACACCCTGGACAGGTTGCCAGATTATTGCTTAGACATAGAGACAGAAAACCATTCATACCTGTGGGCAATATAGTCACCAAGTAACCTAATTTGCATGTCTTCGGAGAACCTGGAGAGAACCCATACTGACACAGGGCGAATATGCAAACTCCACAAAGAAGGGCTCCCCCACCCTATATTCGAACCAGGAAACTCTTGCTGTGGGGCAACAATGCTAACCACTGCACTACCTTCCCATTAAAGTTACTGGGCGGTTGAACCAGAAGTAGCTGGCTTGGCTTGCTGCTGTTGAACGGTTTTGGATTTATGCCTCTAAGCAACTTTTATAGGAATGAATGGGTGCCCCCTCCAACGTTGTATCCATTTCTCTTTATACACCCATGGCTGATTTCAACAATGTGAAAAAGATTTCTGAGCGAGACTTGGTTACACACACTAACAAACAGACCAGATCAGCAAAAGTAAGGTCTCTTCTGTCATACTGTCAGACACTTATGATCACAATCTGAGCTTGTCAGGTGCAAAAACAAACACTTTTAATGGATGCAATTGACGGTGCACAGTTGCCCATAGGGATTACATTGCAGCCTGTTTCGCTGTTGCAGCTGAGGCATTTTTTCTCAATACTGGACCAGTTTCAAAAATTGTTGTCTCCATTAGCCACTTAGATACAAAAACAGGGAAATGTGATCTTAGTTCAAAAATACAGACGCTTCCCTTAAAATTCACCATTGTCTTAAATGTGAAACCAAACAAGCATGCAAGCGAAACTAAACAGCTCTCTTCCCTAAAAAGATTTTGACTCTGATTCAGGAATGACTCATCTCTGACATGGACATGAACTCCTTTTTTTTTTAACAGAATGCTGGCATTAGAAAATGAAGAACGACAGTGAAAAAGGCCAAATGTTACACGTGACAACCCTCTCTCTATTGGAGGAACATTTCCTGCACTCGTCCAGACAGTCACAGAGCTAAAATGAATGTGATGCTCTCCAGACACTCCCAGGTCCTCTAATGAGACTGTGCTTAAGGTGTAAATTAGTTACACAGCCTTGCTCATCACAAACGCCAGAGCGGCAAATCCACTGGGTTGCTCCAGTTCCACCAGACATGATGAAGATCCATTTCATGAACATCACTCATTAATATGCTAATGGCGGTCATTAATGGTTGATAGCAAAATTAATGGAATTACAGTACTTAGCGGGTCATGGCCGAGAAGAAAGGGACACTGTTTCTGACAAAGAGCCATTTGGAGAAAAAAGGAAAGAAAAAAAAATAATAATGTTGGTGAAATGTTGGTTCTGGTGAAGTGTTTTTGTAAAACAACATAATCACATTAAGTGGTTAGTAATTATTATGTTTTGTTCAATGTTATGTAAGGAGAGCACTCTTGGTAATGCTTTGCTATACTCTGAATCACTTATCCAATCAAGCATTTAAGTGGTTTTTAATCTAAAAGTTAAACTTTGATGATCCCGGGGGCTCCAAACAGTGTGAGGCTGGTTATTCAGCACCACGGACAGCACCTCATCCACAAGCTTATCATCTGCAACAACAACCACTGAGCTGGATAGGTTTAATATGGATGATAAATGGATAAGGATGGGAACAACGCTGTCGTTTTTCTAAAGTAGCATACAGATGGATGAATACACTTAAGGAAATGGTTAAATTAATGGCATCTTTCTAACAAGTTGTCACTTTTTGCGGCACCGTCCTGATCGGAATTGACAGTTAGGAATATAGAACGGAGTCTGTGTGTCACACCGAATCTGGCACAAATCTCTGCTGGGACGCGACATAAATCAACTTCAGAACCGCGGACAGCCACGGCACAGCACAGCATACTAAATGGACACTGAAATACACGGGGAACTGGGTTAATTAGCACCACACTGAGGCGGCTGTGCCTGTAGAATTCCAAGACCTGATTGCTCTCACGGATTAATTTCTGCTGTTTCTGGGTAGATTTGAGTTTCTTTTCTTGTAGCTCCAGCAGAATCATGAGTTGAGACCACACAGACACCACCCACACTGTACTGTATATGATACAGCACCCAATCTCTGCACATTAGTCACATGCCTCAGTGTTTATCAGCATTGCAACTGCAACACATATAGTATTTTGCATGGTTATATATCTCATGTTTAATATGAATTCTATCTATTTAAAATTCACTTTTAGCCATCATAGGCTTAAAACCCACTCATCCAGCTGAGTGCCCACATCACTAAGGGATTTAAAATTTCATAACTCAGACAAAAGACAAAAGAATCTGCCTCCCTGGCCAGTTCAGATCTTACACGCTCTGGAGCTAGTTTTGATCAATGCAATCTGAAATGAAATCAGGTACCTCAGCATACAGTTTAACAGCGCTGATCCCTGTTACTATAATCTGTGCTGTCATAGTCATTATGAAAATGCCAGCATCTATTCACTCACTCAGTGGCTATAGTCTCTGCTGCATGGTGATTTGAGCATCGCTGCCTTTGCAGTGCCACTTAATGACTCATGATTCATGCATAGGCATGCTTCACAAGACAAAACCAAAGAGGATTAGGCATTATGTTCCACACCTTCGCTCTCCTCTTACTAATGTGACAGCTCAGACAGATAATGACTTAAAATGTTGACGTCCTCTCTGGAGGCGTTTTTTTGGGAACCGGACCAGCCAAGCAGTTATGGGGATGTTCAATTACTCCCGTTGCCCCCTTTTATAAATAACTGCGACATTAAAAGAACTATATTAGGGCATAAAGTTAATGACAAGAGTGTCATTCCGCTTAGTGCACAGCAGTGCTTTTCATTTAAAGTGAGAAGGAGAGAGAAGGACTGTTAACAAAACGCTTGTTATCATTCTCGCCACGTCTCCTACCTTAGTCTACACTCCTTTGGCAGCTATTACAGAGGGTTACTTGTGTCTTAAACATGTGACTAAGTGAGAGAGGGGCACAGGGGAGAGCTGAGGCGCCCATGCCTGTTATCTGCTGCTGGGCGCCTACCTACAGTTTCTACAGGATCTCCGCTCCTGCGCTGCTCCACACAGCGATGCGGAGTAGGCGGGTCAAGTAGTGTGTGAGGGGGGGGAGAAACGGCTCTGGGTTGGAATTCATAACGGGATATTTAACCGTCTTGGTGGGGGCGGCTGTCCGCGTCCCGGTAGCCGCATTCCGTCGCATCTGTCCGACGCTGGACCCCGCCGGTTTGTGGCTGAAACGAATGCGCAAACGCGTCTTTTTAATCTTCTAATCGACAGCCCCTTTGCGCTCCTTGAGTCTCTCTCCTCCTCCTCCTCCTCCTCCTCTCTCTCCTCCTCTACTCGCCTCTCCTCTTGACTACATCTCCTGCTGGATGATTTCATTTTGTAAAGTCATTATCACCAGAAAGGTCAAAGCCTCTGCTTCTAGGAACTGAATTACAGTGGGATAAACCGACTTTTCACCCCCGGCAGAAAGTCAAAGTTTCTCAGTGGTGTAGAACCGTGCGGCGGATTGGTCCGGAGCAGCCTTCCCCGCCGATTACTTTTACCTCCTTTTCGGATCCCTGAGTGTGTACTTGTGTTTTTGGAGTGCTGTTTTTTTTCTGTCTCTCAGCGGAGTTGCTTTTGAACCCTGACAAACTGAAATGAGTTTACAATATCGGCAGTTGAGAGGCACCGAGATTCAGCAAGAGAATGGGAAATACTGAGTTAAACTTTATCTGCTGTTCCAAACCGCGGTGAGTTCTTGACATTATGCATTTAATTTGTCCGATTTGGGTGTGTGAATATAAAGTAGAATTCCTAAACATGTCAGCAACCTACCTGTGGATATTTTCTGCCCTTTTTTTTTGCTGGGAAAATAACAACATTCCTGCAGTGTACTTGACCTGGATAGCACTCTAAAAATCTGCTGTGCTGTGACATGTGTGAAATGCTTTCTAAGGGTTGACCACAATGCAAGGATAAACTCCCACAAAAACACAGATACACACACAGACACACACACTATCCAGTGTGGCTTTCAGGAAAGCTTACACAATATTGCTTTTCATGCCTTGTCAGTATACACATGAGCACAATCACACTCATCTCCTCCCTTTTTCACTGCCTCCCTCCCACCTTACCCCCTCCCCAACACTGCCACCCTTTATCTGCCTTTCCAGCAAACATCTCTAATCTATATTCCTTAGGGTGTATTGGCATTCTCGCCTGTAGAGGATCAGATCTCTAACACTGATGTGTGCACGGAGAACGCTTTGCCAAGCACCAGCGAGCCAGAAAACCCAGCTCGCTCTCAGCCTGGGAAAAAAAAAAAAAATATATATATATATATATATATACAGGAAAAAAAGTCCCACTGATTTCATAATTATACATTTCAGCCTCAAGCGTCGCCCTCAAAGAAGGCACATGAGTCAGGGCAGCCTTTTGGGATCGTCAGTGGAGGCTCTGATAACGAGCCAAATGCCCTCGAAGAAAACAAATAGCATTTTAAATGCAATCACACCGGCCCAAGGGCAGGCTGGCATAGGTGTTATTTGCAGTATTTTAAATGTAACTTTATATTAAACCAGTATCTTAAAGTGAATAACCCACTCCAGTGACAGGAGGGTAGTTTTGTAGCTGAGCTTTATGGTAGAAAAAAAAAAAGAAACAGTGAATCACCGCTGTAATTCTCATTGCCACTTGCCAGTGTTAGGCAGAGGTGCCAAAGCCTCAGACTTTTTATAGGGCCACAACAGGGCCACTGTTCAGCAGTGTCCTCATCTATCCTCGGAGACTGGTGAACCCGACCGTGTCTAGGCCTGAAAGGCACACTGTCTCCTCCTATGAAAAGAGAGATTTCTCTCCTTGTATCGCTCACCTGCCCCACAAAAGGAACCAAGTAACCAGCTCAACACATTTCTACATTTTCTCATTGTTGCGTAGTCCAGCCAGAATGCATGTTTATGTGTCTACTTTTATGCTGGCAAGTGTGCATATTTGCTTGTCTATGATAAGACCAGCTTCCTGTGATGGGCATATACTTGAGAGGAGACAAATTGGGCTTGAAAAGCACTTTTTACACAGCAACTGTGACTGAGCAGAGAGCCATCTATAGGCTTCTAGACTAATGCCAACGGGAGGAATTACATGCCTGAGAGGGCTCCTTGTTCTTACAGTTTAGTGTTGGATGCCTGATAGGACTGGATGAGGCATCATTCGTAGGTGTGATGGCTGAGGAGAGAATGGGAGAAGAGGGAGGGAACGAAAGCAAATCCGCCACCCCCCTCCCACAGCCACTGTAAACACACCACAAGGGAATGAAAGGACTCTGTGGAGTAAATGCAGTTTCAGTTTGATGCAAAATGGTTCTCCATTACTTAGCTTTTGGTAAGTGGCGGGTGGGGTTGGAGAAAAGCTAACAAGTGTTTGGCTTAATAAATTAGGGCCCTTTCTGTGTGAAATACAGCTGCAGTGTGTTTTATCACAGCAAAACATTTGCTGGGAAGTGTGAGTTGGACGAGGCAGGTAAAAATGAAGTCAGAATAAGAAGATAAGGAGAAGAAAGACTGGACAGAAGAAAGGGAAAGAAATGAGGATGAAGAGAAGAAAATGATTGACTGTGCAGGTTTAGGTGGTATTTCAGGGTCAAGTTTTGCCAGGATCTACTCAATATCCACAGCCCATTATTTTATGATAATGAGCAAACCAACGAGTTTGACTTCAATCTAAAATGACGCAGAGGAGCGGTTGAAGGGAGAGAATGAAAAGTAGGAGAGATGAGAACATGAGAATATAGTAAAAGAGGAGAAAATCATAAAAAGCGCGGGGAAAAAAGCCTCATTGAGGGATTTCAGACTGACAAGGGCGTTAAAATAGAATCTCTCAGATTAAGTGCGACTGTGGCATTAAACCAAAATCTCTCTCTGAGGCAACTGGTAATTGAATGTTGAGTCTGAACATATTCTGTAAAAGTGCGCGCACACACTCACACACTCTAACGGACAGACACAAGATTGCTCTCACAGCAAAAGAGTCAGTCAAAAAAAAGTAGTGTTCTGAATTTCATATAATGCCTTACAAATCAGGTGCAGGCCTCTTTTCACTAAAACAGGCAAGCGTTAGGCATTCGTAACCACAGATAAAACCACACACGGAACATGACAAAACTGCCTGGCCATGCCCTTAAATTAAGTAAATTATTGGCACATCAAATCGTAGTTAAAGACGGCTTCAAAAGGAGTTTGTGAGGTTGTGTTTTTGACATGGCTGAGAAACTGAAAAACCTGTGGTTCCCTTCCAAATTGTGGTACGCCATTTTGTATTTCCAACTGTATTATATCCAAACAAAAAATTCAAAAGGCATTCAAACAAGATAACATGGAACACACCGCATGCTTTGTACATCTCCAGGCCTACCTCTACTACAGTGAAAATAAGTTATGTAAAAGTAAATAAAAACTAGAAACCATATTGCGATAGAATCACATCAGCTGCGATACAACAGTCCAGAACTTAAAGTTTCACCACTAGAAAGATGTCATGGCATTCACTTTTGTCCAAGAAGTAGAAAACCTACAACTACCAGAATGCACTGCACCACACTGGACCAATAAACACTCCTGCTGGAAGGCGACATAATGCACACTCATCCATTTGACACAATGGCGGCCGAATGGTAACGCACAATCTCGTATTACAGTTAAACAGTAAGCTGAAACGTGTTTCTGAAAACATTTGAGGCGAGAAAAAGGCCACTCAGTGGCAGAATCTTAGTTTATATTTGATCAGCGCTGCTTGGTTAAACTGCTTTTACTATGCAGGAAACAGTATGGCACCCACTTCTTGTTCATGAACTCTCTTATTACACCTAAACAGGGCACTAAAAGACATTTTATGTAAGAGACAGGCAATGCAGTAACATAATACATGCTTGATTTGTGGGTCTGTCTCTTGATCTGCTTCTAATTGCTTTGCATCCATTATGGTGGGCAATTTGAAAATGTGGATGTACAGCCTGTAGTTTGAGCAACAGCCCAAGAGCCGGCGAAACTCCATTACGTCATCCAGCGGAGTTTGGCTAGGGGGGGAGCAGGGAGATCCAGGCACTACTTAGATGGAGGGAAGTTATCATAGTTAATTTACACATACTACACTCGTTGTTATGAAAAGCCGGTTGAAAAGTGAGGTACTCCTTTAAGACGACTGTTGGCCAGGGGTGTAAAGTGAGGCCCCTTTCCTACTTCCTACCCACCCACGTCCGGCGCCCTTGCTCTGACCTCACCCATCCTCAAACTCTGCCTCACTGTGATTTAACTACACACCTGTAAAGTTATGTGACTCCATCTTGCCTCAGATACTATCAAGGTGACAACATCTGTCCACAGATATACATGCTAACACCTGGCAGAGTACTCAAAATGGCATATTTTGTAGTTTTCTTCTACAATACGTGTCTCCAGGACCACATTTTGCCATTATGAAACACACACACACACACACACACACATACACACACACAAGGTGAAAACAATACCGCCCCCACTGTCGCGTCTGGTAATTATATCTAATTTGCTCCATTTGTGCATATTCAAAAAGCCGGTGTGGCAGTCGATGACACCAGCAAAAAAACAAAGAAGGGACCATGCCAGAGAAAAGAGTGCAAGAGGAAGCTGACTTTAATTTAAGAGCAACCTTTGTCCCTGTTTGTACAAGGCCACCAGCAGAAGAGGTCTATTTGTGTTTTACTGTGATTTATAGAAGCCTCTCTCTCTGTATGTTCTCGGCCACTCGGTGATATGCAGCCATATAAAAAGCTGCGAGTGAGAAGTTTACAGTCTGGGTAGCAATTATTAAGGAGACTTTTTCCCTGTTTGCTTTCAACTTGAGTTTTTATGTACAATACCTTAAAATGATTTGCTACAACACCCCTGCGCATTAAAAATCGCACACTTAATTTAAACTTGTTAAAAGCTGCGCATACACACGTATAGACTGTGAGGGAGACCACCAGCTGAGTAATTGATTGAATCCGCCTGAATAATTAATCTCCCATTGCTGCCACAGCATTCGAGGAGAACATACACACACACACTGTGAATGCAGCCTGACAACATCACACACACATTTCCTGTCTGTACTGGCACAGTTATATTGATTGTCAGCACTCAGAAATCAAGAGTTGTTAATAATTGATGCAAAGGGGGCTGGAAGAGATGAGAAGCTGCTTTTTGAATATATCTTCACACAATGGCTCGTATGATGTCTTACAAATTGGTGCCTGATTAGGTTAAATTTAGGAAAAGAGTCATGGTTTGGGTTGTCACTTTATGCACTTGACATATTATGACGCCTTTACTTAAGGTATAAAGGTACAGCTTTATGTTAAGTTGTTGCATACCTACATAATGGGATGGTATAAAGTTATATACAGTTTATACATTTGGTGTTGCACAGCACATGAACAGGGGTGTCCTGGGTAAAAATCCTGTGTTAGAGCTTTGTCACTCTTTAAACCACATGACCAGCCTCACATGATCGCAGCCTCCTGGCTCATGATTAAGTGTTTTAATTACAAGTAGTGAATGAGAACAACCTGACTTACTGATGGCAGCGTGTGAGGCGACTGTGCTTGTTGCTGTCCCTCATATGTAAAGAATTGTAACTTTAAAAAAGGAGAGTGTGTTGTGTTTGTTATCAGTTTATTGCTTCCTCCAGCCAAATTACCATCCTGCTTCTGTGAGAGGAAGGATTTGTTGGCCCGATCTCTTTCCATGCTGGCCTAGAAGACGTCTGCTGTCGACTGTATTGTTTTGTAAATAGCGGTAGAAAAGATTAAATGGGATTTTACAAAGACAGTTTCTGATGTGACGTATGCTTATGCTTAAACAGATATGCACACTGTAATGAACTGTTTCACTGTGAAGTCCCACAGCATTTGTAGCAGTAACGCTGGCCGGTTTATTGGTTTATCGGCTATCTGGCTGCCCTGTTGATCAGCTGCTTTCATCTCATGTAGAGAAAACAGACATTTTGAACTGTTTGGAACTGTATCCAACCGTCACAACCAAATTTGGAGCAAAAAACTTTTAGCACATAACTGAGAAACCTTGTTTATATTTAACATAGTTTTATGAGCTTGCAACTTCATGACTTTCACTAATTTTATGAGAATGGCTTATTAACATGATTTGGATGACAGCTACAGAAAATTACTCCTGTTTGGGATCGCAGAGACTCCAGCTGTAAAACAAGGTTAGATACAATGGATTTTCATATGCTCTATAACTTTGATTGATGCTGGCAGTACTTTTTTTACGCAGCACTCTCCCTCCCACATCCCCCAAGTCCCCAATTAGTCTTTCTGGGTTTGTGTTATCTGAGTTTTATTTTAGCTGCGACCAGCAGCTCTATAGGTCGTTCTGTGGGATGGTCAGTCCACAAAAATTCCCACACCCTTTGGTGGCCACAGTTTTTGTCCTAGGAGACTTAAATTTGGTATGGATGTGTGTGTTTGAAGGTGTGTGTGAGTGTGTGTGTGTGTGTGTGTGTGTGTGTGTGTGTATTGGCCT
>JAPZEB010000021.1:5381951-5400408 GCA_029783705.1 Chaetodon striatus | reverse complement strand
CAGACTTTGGTGACTATTATCAGACAGCATGTCAAAGTGGTCACATTCTTAGATATGCATAACTTAAAGCCTTAATAAAATTGAAATAGGTGAGTTATATAAAAATTCACAGTTGTGGGGGATGGGGAAATTAGCTATTGAGTCAAAAATTGTTTGTGGGGATTGACTCACTTTTGGAGCCAGCCTCAAGTGGCCATTCAAGGAACTGCAGTTTTTGACATATCCGCATTGGCTTCATTTGTCAACCCTGGAGGTTGTTGCATGAGTACACCACTTATATAACGATAGTATGTCTGTCAAGGTGTCTACTGCCCTCTTGTGGCACTAAATAATTTAATATGCTCCATAAAGTTGGAGCACATCTCAACCTCCCTGGCAGGCTATCTCGAGAATCGGGATCATAAATAGTAAAAATGTATTTTCCAGTGTGTGCTGAAGATATAGAATATAGAATAAAACAGAATTACTCATCCACTGTATGCGGCAATGATCAAAACTTTCTTCTTCCTGTGCCTCTCTTGCTCCCACTCTGCAGTTTGAGTGAGTCAGTGAAATACTTTTAGCACTGGAGCACCTAAACTAAGAGTTCACATCATAAAATAAAAATGAAAATATACCAAAGAAAAGCACAAGTCTTCCACAGAACTCCAGCCTTTGCTTCATTCCCTCAAACAACCATGTGCCAAGATACAGGTGGCCAATAATGTCCTATTAAGTATTTTTTAATATAGCAGAATGTATCTACAGTGAATAGCAGCTGCTATGCATAGCGGAAATTGAATGCTCTGCACATCAGTCACTGTTTTGCCATATGGCATATCATATGGCATATCAAATAATTCCTTATAAGGATTCAATATTCATGTGGTCTGAAACCCAGGGTTGTATCTCATTTCCTCACATTCATATCAGCATTAAAATCCCTCACGAGGGAAACAAGGGATTTATAATGTGATATGAATATTATTGTCGAAGAATTGCACTCAAATTATCTTCATTTTCCTTTTCTCATTCACAGAGGATATTTATTCTTCCTCTCATAAACCCCTTTCTTCTGGATTAGGCTTTTGATTAAAGAGCCCCATACTGAGTTTTCACTTCCCTGCAGCACCAGCCTCATATAAGTTCCCGAGCCCTTCAGCCCTCTATGATTGTGTTACTGATCGACTGACCCTCATTGTCTTGCCTCATCCATCTGTCACTTTACACCAACTGTCCTCTGACAAGCCTGACCAGGACAAATCGCTGAACAAAATATGGTGTCCCAGAACCACAAAGAGAGAAAAATGAGAATCAGTTAGATGCTCTCCGCCATGTCACAGCGAGAAAAAGGAGAGTGCTGAAATAAGATATCTTCTTGCAAATGAAGTGATAAAGGATGCTTTGCTGGAGCTGCTTTGTGGCAAAGGTCAATCGAAAATGTCTTCAATCAGTGACTAGACAAAAAAAGAAGCGTGTAGCATTCTTGCAGATAAATGAGTGCAGCAAAGCACTCTTACAGCAATTTAGAGGAATCTAAATGAGCTTACCCCAGTTTTCTGTTTCTTTCACATTCACAATTGATTATGTAGAAAGTACTTTATTTAAACAGAAAAGAAAAAGCCACTTATGTTACACAAAGCACATTTTCTGTGGGTCCCCTGACACTAATTTTGTATCTGACATTCAGAAGTACTCTTAAATATATATATATGTGTGTGTGTGTGTGTTTATATATATTTGTATATATTAAAGTTATATAACTTAACCATGTTCTAAAATGGATGCTGTCCAACATTTATGAATGAGCTGTTGTTTATTTGTTGTTGCCCAGGTGACAGAGACCCGCACAGGTCCTCTTGGATGCAGTAACTATGACAACCTCGACTCTGTTAGCTCTGTGCTGGTTCAGAGCCCTGAAAATAAAGTCCAGCTGCAAGGTTTGTTTGATTTTTACACCTTTCATTGTGCTTGCCTTTATAGGTGTTTAATGATCCCTCTGATAATTATAAACACATGGAGTAATAAACATCAGTATAGTACAGACTTATAGCTTTTACCAATGGGGCCCTATTATGCTTTTCCTTTTACTCTGTAATTTATATGATGTCACAGTGTCGTATGCTGACATGAAATGTGGCTTAAGTTAAATTAATGAGGCAAATATATGTAAAAGTTACCCAACCTACACTGCTTTATGTAGCAGCATGTTGCAATGTCAGGGAAACATGTTATTTTGGTCGCCCCTGTTGTTAATTTCTCCCCCCAGTTTCAGATCATATTCCTATTGTGAAGATTTTGGTTCAGAAGCTTTGATTGTTTATATTTCCACGGTAGAAAGATCATCTATAGTCAGTTACAGTCATACACTGGCTGTAAGTATACTGCTATATGTAGCTACATGCTAAGGTCAGGGAAATGTGTAATTTTGGTTGATCAAATTCCTGCTGCAACATGTCCAGCTGTGACAGTTTAGGTTTAGAAGCTTTTATGGTGATTCTTTTCTCAGTAGAGAGTGCTGCTACAGTTAATTACAGCCTTTTTATCAGCTACAAGTGCACTGCTAATGTCAGGGAATCATGTAACCTTGGTTGCCAATGTTGTTACTTTCTCCTCAGCTTCAGATCATATTCCAACTGGAACAAGTCAGGCTGTAGAGATTTGGGTTTAGAAGCTTTTATCGGTGATTTTGCACAACACAAAGTGCTGCCGCAGTCAGTTACACTCATTTTCTAGCTGCAAGTACAATGCTACTTGTAGCTACATGTCTGCGTCAGGGAATCATGTAACCTTGGTCGTTAATTTCTCCTTATTTATGATCAGATTCCTGCAGGGACATGTCCGGTTGTGAAGATTTTGGTTTAAAAACATTTATCAGTTATTCATCATGTTAGAAAGTGTTGCTAATATTCTATGTTACAGTCATGACCTTGGCTGCAATGAGACGTTGGGTGTTTTGGGAGGAGGTCTTAAAGAGACGTGCACTAAAATGGAGAGTTTGAGGTAGAAGATGAATACGGGTGTTCCAGTACAGGCAGTATCACGAAAACAAAGTGTTTTTGAACAGCTGAACATGTAAAAATGTTCTAGTAAAAACCCAAAATAAAAGTATAAACCTGAAAATGACCTTAATAGGTCCCCTTTAAGTTATTTGCTCAGCCAGCACTATATTGCCACTGCACTGTCACTCCCCTGTCAAGTTCACAGTTCGATAAAGGTAATAAATCTGGCTTGGTTTTACAGGCTTACAGGTGATCCTTCCAGACTACTTGAGAGAAAGTTTTGTGCAGGCTGCTCTCAGCTACATAGCCTGTAATGGAGAGGGTGAATTTGTCTGCAAGGACAATGACTGCTGGTGCCATTGTGACCCCAAGTTCCCAGAGTGCAACTGTCCCTATATGGACATCCAAGCCATGGAGGAGAGCCTGGAGAGGATCACAGAGACATGGGAGATGCTCTATAAAGAGTTTGAAGAATCGGGTAAGAATGCCCTCTGGATAATGATGGATCTTTGCTCCGTTTCATGTTGCATGCCTCATCCTAAATGCAGGAAAATCAAACTTTTAGAGTATAAATCATTCATATGAGAGGGAGTGAGGATGAATTCAAGTGTTTTATCTGCACTGTTAAGTCAGAGTGAGGTTCCTATATGTATGTTCCTCCCTATTCTATGATTTATAGGTGAACTATAATAGCTGGCTGTGAATCCTGGGTCCTGGAACACTATCTGCATAAAGGAAATTAACAATGCGACAGGACCGGATTAAAAAAAAATCAACAGCTTTCGGCTCAGGTAGTTTACAATATGTCTAGAGCACATTAATCAGCTATAAAACCCATTTATTGCCAGTCCAGCTTTTCATTTCACCGGGGAAACAGAGTTTAAACGGAAGCTCTTAGCATAATGTTTGGTTATTATTGCTGTGCTCGGTCACCCTGCCTTGGTGATTATTACTCAGGTGAAATCAAAATGGCTGTCTTTTTTTCCACTCCTCAGATTTGGCTGAAATATCCCTAAGTGCAATTACTTTCAAAGTTTATGTTTTAATAGCTGGGTGTGAAGTGAGGGCAGGAGCGTGCCCAGAATGCAGACACTCGCAAGTGTCATAAATGTGTCCTTCAGCGAGGGATATCACAGATTTCTAGCTCGCTGCTTTATCAGCAAAGGACGATGCCAGGAAGAGGTCTAACCCTCGAAAAAGACGGAGATCAAAGAGTGGTGCTTTCCTACTCCCAGTGCTATTGTTAACCTTGAAGCAAATGGTGACTAAACAGGACATGACAGAATCAGAGATCCCAAACAGTTATGTTTTGTTTTATTCATATATTGTTTGGACTTTCTGTAGCTCATTATCACAATACATGACTGTTGTATTCACACTTAACATAATTCACTTATTCCTTGGGCACTTTAGGGGATAATAATGGAAGTGAGGATGATGAATGTGACAAAAGTCATTGTATTTTTTAAATAAATCATTTTTAAACCCAAATAAACGTATCTAACATGTTATATAAAGCAGAGTGTTGCAATGGCAAAGGAGAAAAGTGCACAAAGAAGCTTCACCTTTAAAGCTGTAGTGTGTAACTTTTTAAAAAACAATGTTTAGTATATCTACTTAAACTGCTGCTATATTTAGCCGATTCCTATGACTAAGTAATCAAATACTGCTGCTTTGTCAGTGATTTCGGCATCAGACATCGATGCCAAAAGGGACCTTTCGCTGTTGAATGATACGCTGCCATTTGGCATCAGTTCCTATTGCCACAAAGCTTGTATTTGAAATGCAACCAGTGACACCATTATATAAGGAGTTGGAAAATCCCTATATGGCAGGCAGGAGGAGAGATGGATGAGTCATGGACAAAGCTTGGACTTTTACCCTGGAGGCTGCTGTTTACCTGTTGTGTGAATGTTGAGCCAAACCACAACGTTTTTTTTTTTGTTTGTTTTTTTCTAAACTTAGCCACATGCTTTTTTTGCAGAAGGACATACAATGTTAATGTGAGGTATCTTACCTACATTTGACATTTTTTGAAAAGACACAATCCATGAAATAAGCCTAAAATGACAAGGCTTTGCTGGACATCAGCAACAGAAGAACCAGGAACATACCTAGCACGTCATAGTCATCACAGACATCCACTGACAAAATAGTGATATTTGATGAGTTGGGATGGGAATGTGTTGCTATATTGTGAAAGTAGTACATGATGGAGGTAATCTGTAAAAGCAAACAATCAAACATTTGCAAGAATTCACAGTGGCTTAACAAAAACAACCAGTCAGAGCCAAGAAGTTTGAATGAATCATGATTCTGTTACTGAACTGCATATATTTTGGCTCAAATGTTTCTAGAAACATTTTTTGGTGTACTGTTTAGCTGTAAAATGAAAAAGTCTTTTACCCGGCCATCACATTGAAAACAGTCAAGCCAGAACCAAGCAACACCCACTGACTGGAGTGGCTCCAGTCAGGGAAATATTACTGAAAATAACTTTACTCAAAGTAACTTACTTAGAATAAGCAAAACTATCTGCCAACTGAACAGGAAAACAGTAGATTTTTTTTTTAAACAAGTAAAAATATCTAGTCTCAAAGAATCTACAGATATCTTTAAACTAGTGCAGCCCTGGAGGGACACAGGGGAAGAGATGGTGGGCCACAGTTGCAAGGTAATGTATGATGTAAAAGAACTGTACAACAGTTCACATGACTCATAGTGTGTTCCCCAGATATGAAAAGCCCACTGTCTTCGTTCTGTATTGTTTTTCTGTTTGTGAGAATACATGATTGCTGAGCTGTAAGATTAACAATAAAACAGTGAATTCCATTATGTCGTTATTGGCTCTTAATTTGTGAAGAGATGAAAAGGATAAGATGCTTAAAATAAAAATATCTGACTGACAACAAGCAGTTTTGTACTTGTCAGTGGTGATCAAGCAGCTTAATAATTCTAGTAATTTTAGTTTCAAGCATCAAGTTACTCAGAACCAGTGATGAAGTCTCAGTAACTAATTAAAGATAAGTGAAATGCTCAAACATGAAAACTGCTCCATATCTTGTCAGATTAAAAAAAGAATCTTGACTTGATTTAACATATTTCATCTTACTTAGAATGCAAGGCAGTAGTAAGGCTGTATCAGTGAGGCTAGTGTTTTGAAACAATAATATATCATGGTTGTTGTAATGATACAGAGTAAGCTTTGCCAACACATCATTATTATTTCAAAGTCCCCATTAAACATTTTGCTATCTGCTTCAAAGTGGACCCTCTCATGTCTTTGATCGTTTTTAGTGTCATTCTGGATGCTATTGGTTTCCTTTTTAGTGAAAATGATCAAAATGTTTGAGTTGGCTTTTCAAAGCACCACCTGCCAGATGCTGTGTCCCAATTCAAGGTACTCCAAAATCCACATTTCTAGCCCAAATAGAACAGGCTGCCAAGGTCTGTCCAATTTCAAAGGCTCCTTGAAATCTATCTATCTTTTGCCTCAAACTGAAGGACACAACTAGTGAATCCTCTGTGGTTTATAGCATCCCAAGATACTCAATGTGCACTGGTCAATTGTTTTAATGGACATTGAAGGTATCCTTGCCAGTTCAATGCTGACGCTTTGTCAGAGGCCTACTGTGACTTCCTTTAGTATGTATTTTTGAGACGCCTTGGTCATGTTCATCAATAGACCAACATGTGTCATGATATTGTTGCATCCAGTATAGAAGATAAGGGATGCTAAAAATCCTATTGGAAATAATTACGGAAATGCAGTACTGATGACAAAATGATAAGATATCCAATGTTACATGTCTTACCTGTTTCTGCAGATGAATTCAAGGCGTTCTATGCAAGGCTGCCCCAGAGCTACTTCCTGAACGTGTCAAGCATCCAACACTTATGGTCAATGGACAACTTGTTTCAGTGGCGATATGAGCAGCTGGAGAACAGCATGCGGGTCCTCTCCAGACGAGCCCAGAGAGTCATCTTCAAGCTCTTCAGTCTCAGTAAAAGATGTCACAGACAGCCCCAAGTCCGCCTACCAAGAGAACGGTGAGCACAATTGTAGAAACACACATGTATGCTAACTGTCTATGTCTTATTTGACAAAGCTGTTTTATATTTTAGCCAAGGGTACCTTTGATCCTGTTGCAGCCAACATTTTTACAGTAAGGCAATGTCTCTTTGTAATGTGTTTCTCTCTTTGTACATTCTTCCCACTCGGTTTGATGTATACCCCATGAGGTTCTCGCATTTTTTTTGCCCAGAGCTACTGTACATCGAGTCGCAGCCTGCAATTCTCTCTATAGACTAATCTGGGGATGTAGGTGGAAGTAAACAAGCTGCCATTGCTGTGGCAGCACTGCACTCGCAATACCCCTTTTAATATATGTAGAGGATTTCCGTTTTATCTCTTTTGTACAGCTTTTGCCAAGAAATATGTGCATCCTGCTGCATGTTGAAATACAGTGTAATACCATTAAGATGTGCCAGGCATCTACTGTAAAAATGCTTTACCCTTTCAATCACATTTTTTTTTTTGGCTTTTATCAGCTGCTCCAACAGTAAACTTAAACTTCTGAGATCCACAAATCTCTGCTCCATTACATTTTTATCAGGATTCATGAAATCTTCATGAAATCATGAAATCTTCATTTCATTTCATTGGACCTCATCTCCATGAAATCCCTCTGAAACCAAATCATCTTCATTGGCTTCTAGTCCACAAAGATCCGAATTCCACTTTTAAAATTTTGTAAGTTTCTCAACTTCAGAGGTTTATCAATTTCTGTATGGTCAAGGTTTAGTTAAGGGAACTAAAACTTTCAAGTGCAGGAGGGAAATATTGCCCTCAAGGTTTAGAGAAATCAGTGTTGGCTGTTGTTGGGAAACATCAGAAAAAATCAAGTTAGTCTCTTGTGTCAAAGTTTGATATTTTGTAAAACAAATCTTCCACTTTGCCCTCCTCTGTGACTTTTCATGGTGTTATAACAACTTCACGTGCCTTCAGTCTTTGCTGCTGAGAGAGGAAAGCTATTTTTTAACATGCCAGCAAGAGGTCACTTGTCAGTAAAAACAAATAGGTTACTTTAAGTGTTTGACCAATGCGGATGGGGACAGTTTCCAAATTTCAGCTTAGTGTTTTAAGACTGAATAAAATTCACATTTACTCAGAGTACCTTTCTCCTTCAGAGGGGCTGATTGCCGTAGGTGATGAATCCAACCATTACTGTCAGTCAGAGAGTGCTCAGATCGACTGAGCTTCCAAAGTAATGCCGGCGATGCTAGAGAGCACAACACATAAATCAACCAGCAGATTAATCTATACAGTGCAATCTGTTCAATGTCCAGTCTCTCCCTTGGTTTCTTTGCCTCTTCTTTCTGTTCTCTGTCTCAGCCCTAATCTGTGTCGTCCTCTCCACCGCATTGCCAAAACACACATTAATCACTGATCTATGCAGCTGATATTCCCACCCACTTGCGAGGAAAAGGAGTGGGAGCGTCATCACCCTCATCCAGGCAGTGTTTATCTATGTTATTACCAGCGCGTCAGCTATGAAGCTCTCCGTTTCTCTTCTCTCTTCACAGAAGTCTTCACACTCAGTGGAAAGAGATTGAGAATGGGATGTTTGTCAGTTTTGCCTGGCAGAGAAACGGAAGCTCTCCAAAAACCCCTCACTCTCCCTTTAACATCCTGTTTGAGGCACTTCAGATAGATGAGAGATATGTGATTGATTTTGCTTCCTGGGGGCTACTTTTTCCTCGGCACTGACAATTATGAGCGAACGAGTCAGTCGAAGCAGCAGTCAGCTTGGCTTTTATTAGGCGGGTAATGATAAGACTGAACAGCACACTTTGTGCTCAAAACTTTTGCCATTAGGCATAATGATACACATTGTCATTCAAGTGATGTTTTCAGTGCTTCTGCTTTAATCAGCTCCGAAAATTCTTGTGCGTAGGTTTTCCAACCAAAAAAAAGGTGGCAGATTTTTTTTTTTTTTTTTCGTGTACGCCAAGTTCTTAAATGCTGCACTGGAGGAGTCCTCTCATCTTTGTTTGACTACGAAGAGTGCAATTAAGATTTGACTCTAAAAATGTTGAATAGCTTTTTAATTAACTTGTCAAGGGATTCAGTATATCAGACCAATTTCATCTTTGCGGCCTCACGCTGTTTCAATTACATGATTTCGTACAGAGGAAAAATGTCCACAAGGCGTGATTATTGCATATCATGATGCTGGTCTTTTCTTCCTCTTCATCATCCATATTGATGACTTTTACTTTTTTTGCTTTTGTTTTGGTTGACTAGTTGACAAATTTCTGTTGGTGTACATACAGTACCTTTAATAGAAGGTTATTATGAGTTAATAGAAAGGGTTCTGGAAAGAGGCACAACTATGGGAAATGATTATTTAAATTATAAATTTGATATTTCAACATATATTCATAATGTAACAAAGGTATTGTGAAGCACAGCTTGTACATCTACTCTATATTCCTCAAACTATATGGAAACCCCTGTATACATACCATATAGCCCCTTTTACACATGTACAGCAAGCCTGAAATTATCTAGCCCCAGAGGAGCTGTGTGTGAGAACGCAAATGTCCAAATGAGTCAAACCGGACATTAAACCGACTTAAGCCTGCCAGCTCCCTAGTCAAAGTTTATGTAATTTCCAATTAAGCCCATGTGTGAATAGAGCAAGTAATTGTCCAAAGAATTCTCAGCGAGGGAGCGGGCCTGTCGATGATGTTTATATAATGCAACTTGCCCAAAACTGAAAGAAAACAATCATCCGAGGGTAAATAAGCAGAGTGACTTACATGAAGACAGCAATGAAAATGTCCAACTGGAGAGATGAAGAGATTTGATGAAACTGTCAGACAAATTCAGGGAACGGCAAGACACTCTGTTTATGACTAAATTACAAACCAGCTTTGTGACCAAGGTGTAATCTGCGTTATGCCCAGTCTACCCAGGTAACACCCCTGGCCTAAGCCAAATAAAGCATTTCCTGTAGGTGAGAACACCTCTGACATGGACTATCCTCTGTTGTCTGCTGCTGAAAGGGAAACTGGACAATGTCTGGACCTGATTCTTCAAACATTGCCTGGAGCTCTTGTGAGAAAACAGTTTATGTGTACTTTTAATCTGTGGCCAGTTGTGGTGGTATTTGAGACAATATTGTGGTTCCAACTTTGAGTTGTTGGGGGAACAGACTTTTCCTGTTTCAACATAACAGTGCACAAAGTCTGGTCCATAAAGAATAGTTTTCTCAGTTTGAAGTTGAAGAACTTCACTGGCCTGCACAGAGCCGTGACCTCAACCCCATCCAACACATTTGGGATGAACAGAAATGTCGACTGTGAGTCAGGCCTTATCGCACTACTTATCGCATCCTATCCCCTTACTAATGCTCTTAGCAAATCCCTGTAGCCAGGTTCCAGAATCTTGTAGAAAGCCTGACACCAGAGGAGTACAGACTGTTGTAGCAGCAGATTAATGACAATGAATTGAGAATGATATCTTCAGTTATCACATTTAGGTTCAAAGGTTTTTAGTTGTAAATTTTAACCATTTGCCTCCCTTGTTAACTATTTGCCTCCAAGAACACTGCGATCATCTGCTGCTGGTTTACTGGTGGTTCCCAGCAACAGCCGGGAAAAGATTGGGGATACGTCTATGTCAATTACACCCCAAAGCTATGGAACACACTACCTATAGAAATCAGGGAAGCAAGCTTGCTAAATATTTTTAAAAGAACGCTAAAAATGTATCTGTTCACTTTAGCCTTTAACTCACTCCATTCACCATTAACCAACATTTTACGCTTTTACTTTCCATTTATGCTTCACACTGCAGTAACTCTTTTAAAATCTTACTTGATTTTATGATTTATTATTTTATGAATCAGTTAATCCATGTTTTAAACTGTTTTAAATGTCCTTTTATTTTGGATGACCTTGTCTGTTTTATGACCATTATGTCTATTTTCATGTGAAGCACTGCTTATACTGCCCTTATTGTAAACAAATTTGTGCCGCCTTTGTCTGAAAGGTGCTATACAAATAAAGTTTAGTATTATTATTGTTAGTTGTAGTAGTAGTTGTAGTAGGAGTAGTAGTAATAGTAGTAGTAGTAGAAGTAGTAGTAGTTTATTCATGTTGTTTGAGTGTATTGTTTTTTGTATGTGTCCACATGCTACCAAATGTTGTATTAGTGTATTGCATCAATCAAACCTTGCATCAGGAAATCCAATACATTTCCACAAAGTCCACCAACCTCATGAAAGTGCTTTTATATTTTCTAAGTCCCTGAGTTTTCTCTTTATTAAAAAAAAAGGAAGAAAAAAAGACAAATTTATCTATAGAAACAGAGCTTGACTCAGTGTCCTATGAATCACTCGATGAGAGTTGTTTTTTTTGTTGTTGTTTTTTCCAAAAAACAGCAACTGCATATTTGGCTGATTTTATTTTCTGCTCCCTTAAAAGTAACACAGAAGTTAGTAGACACTTTGATTTACAGCAGAGGTTTGGAGGAAGAGTTGCAGGGAGCAGGAAGGCCGTACATAATCACACCAGGGAACTAACAGTACAGCCGCAGTCTTGTCTCGGCGACTGCTTTGCTCTGCTGAAGCTGTCGGAGGTGAAATGCCTTGCCCACAGGTAGCGCGTGATGGAAAGGAAGAGCCCTTTCGGTTCATTTCCCATGACCGCTTTTTCCATTAGGGGGTTTTGATATTCAAATCAGTGATTTTCTGAACTCAGACTTGTTTCCAACTGCCAAGCACACAATAAAATTGGGATGCAGAGGAAGGATGCCCCAATTGTAATCCAGCAAACATTTTCAGATTAGCATAAAGTTTACCACAATACATCCTCATCAAAGAAAAAGGTTTTCTCTTTTTTTTTTTTTTCTGAAAGGAAAGCCAGCGGTATGTACTGTGCATTTCTTCTCTTCAGCGAGCAAAGAGGATAAGAGGCATAAAGGGATCACAGTCAAGAAAGTGCTACAGACGGGAATCAAACTCTGGCCCACATGGGGGAATTATATGTATGTCTGAGAGTCAGTTACCCTACGGCTGCAGCGCACTTCTAATATTTATGTCACAAACTGATCAAAGACAACTTTCTCTCTCTCTCTCTACTGTCTCTCGCTTTTGCTTCTTTTTCAAAAGCTGCTGTTTTTGCTCATATTCTTTGCATGTGTATCCTACGCTCATCGGGCACTTCATGACAAGAAAAAAACTGGCAAACTCTGCAGGAATGTCAGGCCAGCCTGACTCAATAACATAGAGGTATTTCTGCAAGCACTGTCATGCAGTTTTGAGATCATTATCCTGTTAGAAATATCTAACTAAAAAAGGTAGACTGGGGATTCACTGGGTAAGCAAGAGTGTGTAGCTGTGAGATTAGAATAAAACTCTAAATTCCAAAGTATGCACTGAAATAAAACGATTGAAAAGCTGGTGAAATAATGGAATGCAACTCTAAAAAGCCTCAGTCACAGAGGCCTTTTAACCTCACCTACACCACGCTTGCTTGAATCCACTCTGGCCTGATACATGCCTTGCATTATGCTGATTATGCCTTCTCTTTTTTTTTTTTAATGAGCAAGCTGTCTGCACACCCAGACAGGTGTCCTGGACCCAATAAACCAGCTCATCCTATAAGCTCTGTTCAATAACCACTCCCTCTCTGCTCCTCTCTCTGCTCCTTCTGTTTTTCTTCCTTCCTTGGTGCAGGCCTCAGTCGTACTGGCTGAGTCACTTGCAGTCTCTCCTGTATTGCTCAGAGAACAACCAGCTTGGTGCATTCTCTGAGGAGCTCCACAGCTGCAGCTGCCGATACGAACACAGCCCCTGTCAGCTGCCGCCGCCCTGCACTGTCGGGGAAGGCTCGGCCTGCGCGGCTTGCGCGCCAGACAACCACACTCGCTGTGGGAGCTGCAACCCGGGCTTTGCCCTGACGCAGGGGGCCTGCAGGTCCATGGTGGCGGACTCTACGGAAAACTACCTGGGATTTGAGACCGACCTCCAGGATTTGGAGCTGGGCTACCTACTGCAGAGAGCTGACCGCAGGCTCGAGGTATTTTTTTCTTTTAGCCTTTTGTTTAATCATGTCAGCCTGACCGAGAGCTGAGCTGTCTTTCACAGCGGTATCCTGGGGAGGATATACTCACTCATGGGAACCACTTAGCATTACAAAGTCTTGCCCTTCTGGTTACTGAGGAACTTCGGTCTTCCCATGTTTTTCCTTGTATGTGTTGAAACATGTTTTACATCTGCAGCAGAATAATGGTTCTTAAACAGGCAAGAATATCATACAAAACCAGATCAAATTTTGTAGTGATTTGATCTGTAGGAAAACCATGTATGGTGAGCCAGTCATGGCCAAAAATAGATTTGCTTTAGCATTACATTATCCTTATTATTACAAAACTATAGGCATTGTTCGACAAAATATGCCCTACAGTGTTGTATACAATAAGCAGATGTAATCTAGTGCTTGCCATCACAGTTACTTTATATAAATTAAAATAGGTGAGCTTGAGGGGTCATTTTGACCTTGGAAACAGCAGCTTGATGCATCTCATAGCCTTCCTAAGTGGATGGAGCTTGTTTAAACAACTCCGTACGGAAGGCAATGGTATGTGGCTACAACACTTTGAAAACAACAAGTGAGTCGGGCCATGTGTTAATGTCAAGCTACATAGATAAAATCAAGTGACATGTTTAGATACAAGAAGCAACTATAGATACTTGTAGGCCTTTGAAGTAGTTACCCTCTTCCCCCCATTGCTTTTTGTCTCTTGGCTCTGCAACCCACTTGTTCTCACTACCAGTTCATCAAACACCAGTGCTTGGTCAATGGCCCTTGTCGTCTGGTACCAATGTTCCAAGGCAACCAGACTGCATCATTATAAGCTGATCAGAGCAACTGATGTAGTATAAATAGCAAGAATGTCCATGTAGGGAGATAGTCAAGGTGAACAGGTGGGCCAAACACAGGACTTTTACCTTAGAGACCACTGTTTGTGTTTTGTGTGAAACCAAAAGTCAGCACTGAGTTATTTTAACTATGTAAAATAGTCACAAAATGTTCTCATTTTAAGCTAAACCATGACCTTTTTTCTAAACCAAGTACTTTTGTTGCCTAAATCTAACCTAGTAAACCTAAAACCTTTGCAAACCTACTTAGTTAAGATTATTTTGAAAAGACACCATGCATGTAACGAGCAGAAACTGACACACCATCCCTGACTGTGCAAAGCTGATGCTAGAGGGGTACTTAGAGTGTTATAGTTTGATGCTCAGGGCCACTGACTAAGCATCGGTATTTGACGAGTTCTGGGTGAAAATGAGTTTAATGTCACACTGTAGCCCCTTTTACACAGCTTGTTCATGGTGCGAATGTTGTGCCGAAGTTAAGATGTGTTGCAACAACAAACTGTAACTGTGCGACTGTTTTAAGACACAGCATGTTCGAGATGGCACCCTGATCATTTCAATGAAAGTTGCTTACTGTGCACCAAAAACTTCTTCACGCTTGCTTTTGGGCAAGTTGTACATGAATATTAGTATTTTATATTATACTATTAGTTTGTGGTGCTCAGATATTTTTTTAACAGCTGCTTCTTTAGACATCTTTGGGAGAAACAATGTTCCTGTTATGACTTGAGCTTGCAGGTACCTTTGTTGTGTCACATCCCCTTGGCAAAAATGCCAAATTATACACCTCACAGAATTTCTGAGTATTCCACAGCCAATTCTTGAAACTCAAACAACTGCAATCTGGCTTTGATGTTAATACACTTTAAATTTTGCATCGCTTATTTGTAGTTACTGTCAGTGTGATACTTATATACTATTTTCCTGTCTGTGTGTCTGATAGGTCCATGCAATCTTCATCAGCAATGACATGCGACTTAACAGCTGGTTTGACCCATCGTGGAGAAAGAGGATGTTGCTGACACTAAAGAGCAACAAGTACAAGTCCAACATGGTCCACATGCTGCTGGGAGTATCCCTCCATATCTGCCTTACAAAGAACAGCACCCTGGAGCCTGTCCTTACTCTATACATCAACCCATTTGGAGGGAGCCACTCAGAGAGCTGGTACATCCCTGTTAATGAGAACAATTTTCCAGACTGGCAGGCCACCAAGCTGGACCTGCCCTTTGAGTGCTACAACTGGACTCTGACGCTGGGAAACAAGTGGAAGACGTTCTTTGAAACCATTCATATCTACCTTCGGAGCAGGATAAAGACTCAGGATGGAGTGAATGACAGCATATATTACGAGCCTTTAGAGATGACAGATCCTGTTCGGAACCTGGGCTACATGAAGATTAACAGCATCCAGGTGTTTGGCTACAGCATGCACTTTGACCCGGAGGCGATTCGTGACTTGATTTTGCAGCTGGACTACCCGTACACCCAAGGCTCCCAGGACACTGCCATGCTTCAACTCTTGGAAATACGAGACCGGGTGAATCGGCTGTCCCCTCCGGGTCAACAGAGGTTGGACCTGTTTGCCTGTCTTCTGCGGCACCGGCTCAAACTGACTGCCAGCGAAGTGGTTCGCATTCATGCCTCCTTACAGGCCTTCAGCTCACGTCTGCCCAATTCCATGGATTACGAGACCACCAAGCTGTGCAGTTAACAGCTACTTGAAGGGAGATCTGGACTGCACACGGCCTCAAGGAGAACTCCTGGACATAAAAATGGTGCCAATTGTGGTGCAGATGCTTACATTTGTGCTCTGTCTCTATGGATTACCAAACTGTGTGGTAAATCAGAAGAGAAACAGCTGTGGACAGCTGAAGAATGTACTCATCCGGTTCTTTTGGTTTCTGTTTTGTGGCAACTACCTTCAGTGCTATATTATAAAGAATGAGGTGGAGGAAACGCACAACTGTTTCACAAGAACAAACTCTTCAACAAAAGAATTCTACAGTAGAAATTCAAATACCGCTACATAAAAGTTGAACCATCTTGTTTCAATATGACTCTGCTCATTTATACTGTAAGTACCAATGACCAAATGAATGGACATTTTATGGTAAAAATGGTACAGTCTGTTTGTTTGTAACTTTTATATGTTCCTTTGCTTCAGTGACAGTGCACTTTCATGAAGACCAGAATACAGTGGTGTCAGTAAAGATTTTGTAGATAAATTGATATTAAAACATCATGTTATAACAGATTCCAGCTGTTGGAATATTTTTCATGGTACTCCAGCTCTCTTTTTATTTGAAAATATACTTATGACAAATTAATGTCCACACAGTCACGTTAAACTTTGGTTTTTCTGCAGTTACTTCCGTGTGTCACAATTTCTGTTGAGTCGCTCCTTTCTGTCCAGTTCACTGAGGAAAATCTGTTCTTAGTCCAAACATCACAAAATGTAAGGAGGTTAAGAAGGCATGGCATGTTGTCACCCACAGCAAGAGTACTCCATTTGCACTAGCAGGTCAAACAAACAAGGCAAAAAGTGCTACATGCAGTCTCTTAAAACATCAATTGATAAACTCCCACCCATCTCGGTAAGGTTACTTTAGAAATGAGACCAAGGCGGATACAATGAATAGCCTCCATTTTGCTCAATTGGTGTTGTTTAATGTACTGAAAATTAAGATTTCATTTTCTATGGGCACCATTTGGTTTCTTGCAAGGGGGCATATTTGTTTTAAGTCTTTGAGAACAAACAGCTCTTGTTTAAGTTAAACACTGTATGTTATTAAATGAGACAAACTAGTGTAAAATTGGAACTATAAAGTTTGAGTAGTAAAAGGAAGTTGTGTATTATTCACATTTTTACCTGGTTACTTACAAATTTACTTGCTAATGCTGTAAAGCCAAGTTCATTCCCTGCAAAAAAACTAATACAGCGGTGAATAAGACAAATTGCGCGGTGGAACCGGGAACCGTGTTAAGGGCAAAGATCTACAGTGCATGACTTAAGTCCACGTTCCAGAGTTTTTTGAGTGCAGGTTTTAGGCCATATTTAAACTTACTGGACTCGTAAGTATTGAGAAACAGCTTTGTTATGCAAAATCTCTTTCTTTTTGCTTTTGATAGTAACATCCTTTCGACACTAAATGCATCTCAGCCATGTACTCCAGTCTTCTGTGTGATGGAACAGATACACTGCATTTTATCCAGTACATCTGACTACACCAGCTTTGTTGTGGTACGTGCCTCGCTCACAATGCATAACTGCGACCCAGAGCCTTCTTCAAAACTTCGAACACTTTATTTCATCAATTACACAAACAGATACGCCTGTGTATTGTGCTGTGAGGTCTGTCAAACATGTCTTGAGTGCCCAGCAGTACTGGGGCTGAACAGATTCAGACAGACACTGGCAGAGGACAGCAGCTGCTGCTATTGTGCTGCTGACGAGCTGCTTCTGTTGCATGGCCAGTTTAGACAAGGTGATGGGACCAAATACCAATTAAGCTCAGGCACCACACAGCACTTTCTGTCCAACCCAAGTGCACAGCAGTTCAACAAACCATTGTTAAAGTGTGCTTGCAAGACACTTTGTGCGTGGTTGTATCAGCGTGGAGGCACTCTGTGAAGAAGAGGAAGCAAACAAGAGCTTTACTTACAACATCAGAGGCCTTTTTTACCAACAGTGTAGGGTTTTTGTCCTAATATTTAGGCATGACCACATGCTTTTCCTAACACTTAGCCAATTGTTTTAGTTTCCTGACCTCAATGACACACTGACGATATAGATTACTATTACTGCCAGATCTAAAAGAATACCAGTTAATGTGCCGTGTCCAAAATCTCAGTGACTTGATTATATCTTCACTGCACTGTACTTGCCATTCAATGATATTTTAGGGATAATCAAGGGCAGAGGGACATTAAGACAAGCCCTTTTTAAACATATTTTGCAACACTGCCAACAACCAATCAACACTGGCATAGCACAGCCCTAGTGTGTGATTTGGTGGTGTTCCTGAGGCAAAAGAGGCTTGACATGAAACACAACAGCATCTGTGTTACAAATACATCAATTTGGTTCTGTTACTACCTTTGCTGCTGGCCTAACAGCAGAACAATACCCCCCATTCCATGTTTGAACATTTTATACAGAACAGCAAGGCGAACAAAAGGCACAACATCCCCACCTCGAACTGGCAGTGTAAAATGGGCTGCAGCTTGACATCATCGTTAGATTCAAGTCCCACACCAACACATTCTCCCAACTCGTCAAATACCAATGCTTGGATGATGGCTCCACATGTCAAAATATGACGTTAGGTACCATTTTTGCACCAGGGATGGCATGTCAATGTACGCTAATTACATACATTGTGTCTTTTCAAAATAAATATCTGTTTTCACAAAAAAAATGTACAGTACAGTGTCTGCTTGTTAAATGCATGCAGTCCTTTCCAAAATAAACCTACAATGTAGGTTAAAAAAAAAACTTCTAATTTAGGTTTCCTTCCTTAA
>JAPZEB010000021.1:5370301-5381851 GCA_029783705.1 Chaetodon striatus | reverse complement strand
GAGGCGTCATTGTCTTCGCAGTTTATGATATCTTACCTGTGTGAATAAAAGCTTTATGTATATTGAGAAAAATGGTTTTCAGCTTATGAAAATAGACAGGAGGTCTGTGTCGCTGTGATGTGTAGTTATACTTCTGAGTATGTGCATGTCAGGCTACAGGGTAGGATACAGTGTAGGCTATGTGTCGACACTGTAGGTATGCCGCCAATTTGACGCTGAAGTACAAATCACACTTAACATTAATAATAGTAACAGGCATTGACTGGATGGGGGGAAGTTTCGGCCTTTTTTCCCCCAACACCAGCATCATATACCCTTTGTTAACACCTAATTTTTAAAAATTGAACATAATCAAACATGTATCCTTGCACTAACTCCGGCAAGTCCGTTGCTAGCTTTCTCCTGCAGCTCAGTTTGGGCCGTTAAATAAAGTTGTAGCATTGACTGATTTCACCACAGAGATGCATTGCCTCTCTGCCGGCTACCAGGCACTCATGGGCACCATGTTGGCTACCCTTGCTATGAGGCAAATTATATTTCATAACCAGCCAACAATGATTTGTTAGATATATACTACTCTTAAATAATCAGTGTGAATATGTAGTGTGAATAGTGTGAACATATTTTATGGATATGGAAAGATACTGCTGGTTCTAAGCCTGTGTTTAAACACTGTTGACAGGTTTTTAGTATTGTAAATTCATTCTAAAAACACAAGCTGTTGAGTCACATTAGGTTTCAGGTGATCATTACAATTAATTCATTTTTGAGCACATAAACACGGGGAGGAAAACGTTGGATAAATAGTTGAATTGTTTTACATATTAGTTTAACACAATACAAATTAACAGACTGCCTTTTTTTAAGATTAATTATTCATTGATGGACAAACATGTTGTGTCAGTTTGAATTTGGTGTATCAAATTGGTGCCGCTTGACAGCATATTCCCAGGCAGCTTTTTGTTGCCAGTCAACCCCTGTGTGTCCCCAGACTGATAATGATTTATTGATGTTAAAGAGATACAAGCACACTGATTTTTAGTTCAGCCACTGATCAAACACTGTTGTGCCTCTGTGGGCCGATGATTCTGTCTGCAGTATTAATGTCAGGTTTCACCTCTAATCTGTTAACATGCAAGTGCCTTAGTGACACTGCAGACCAAAGGGAAGTCAAGCACCTGTGAAGGTTAACAGTCATCACCTCAATTTGTCTGTTCTTCCCATCAACTCGTGTCAAAAGCTACGTTGGATGAGGGCTGTACATGGATGAGTAGTGTTTGATGAGATGTGTGAGTGCTGCAATGTATTACCAAATGTCAGCACGTCTTTTCCTGGATACAGCCGTGTCAATTACGTGGGGGGAATGAATGCTTCACTGCAGCATGAAAAGAGCAGGTCAGAAAGAATGACGACAGGTTGTGTTTTTGAGTCTGTGGTGACTTTGTTTCAACTTTGAGGTCACTAAACGCCCAAAAATGCTCTCTCACAGCCGGTTAGCCAACGCTCTCTGTGCACAGGAGGGGAAGGGATCAGAAAACAGGAAACTGCAGGAATAAAACGCTAATGCATTTTACTCATCTTCACCAAAAAATTAATTAGACATCCGCACAGTCTGAGTAATTAGGGATATGGATGTTGTTTTTCAAAGAAAAATGGAAATGGAGGAATGAAAAATAATTCTGCCCTCCCGACAGAACATGTTCCTCCTCCAGCAAAATAAAAAAAGATCCCAAGGTAGCATACCCATAATTATGATGTTTAACAGCACTCTGCTCAGTGTGCAATTACCAGACTCGGTTCTAAAAACCCGTCCAGCACACGCAGCTAGCCATAATACATTACCGTGAGCTTGTAAATAGCTAAATGTTTTATTCCACCAATGTTTCGATGCAGCCTCCCTTATGACAATAGGAGTGGGTGGCAAGAGGCCAGTTTGGATGAGAGAGTCTGACCTTTAGTAGTCTGTCAGTCAAAGGTATCAGAGGCAAGAAAAGCCCACCTGATTCACTGTAACCCTTTGATTAAATTATGCTTGTGATTTTTTTTTTTTTTTTTTTCATGCTGCTTTGAGTGAATCTAAAGGGAAATTTTACCAAAAGGCAGAGTACTTATACAGATGATGACCTTGGAGAGATTAATCAATGTTTACAGAAATAAACAACTCCCATTAAAAGATGAAAACCAGAGATGCAAGGCGAGTTAGTTTGTAGAACAATGAGTTTGTCATACAACTAAGAATACGCGGAAAAAACACCTCAGAGGCCTGGTGAGATAATATTCCTGCAGAAGATTTGAAATGTAGTTTAGTGATGCAAAAAATAACTAGCTGCATTTTAATATCTATTCTTTGACAGACTGGAATTCAGAGCAGATCAGAGGGAGACTCATTACAACAGTCCATTCCTGTGAAAATCCAGGCGTGGGTTTCTATTTCAAAAAAACTTGTTTGGACATGAATTTTGTGATTCTTGTTATATAAATATGACAGGCTGTCTTTCTCACTGTTCTGATTCAATTTTAGGTTAAAATGTAGGTCTAAATCCAGGGCAACACCAAGATGTATGATTTGGGTTTCACTTTTCACTAGCAGAGTGCAAACGTGAGCATTATCTTTGAACAACTAATTTAGTTTTATCATTAAAAAAGAACCATCAGATAAGACATATCTTTCCTAAATAAAATGAGGGGTCAGCAGTGTGCATGATTATTGGTCCCCTGTTGTTTTAACAGAGTTAATTGTGTCTAAGAACTTTGTTAGACTTTTATCCTTAATCAGCCCTGTCTCCTAGAAATGGAACTGTGCTACTAATTTGCAATTTCCAGCAAATGTGTTGCTGGAGGAACCTGGATTACATTTTGGTCAGTATAATGAGGAAATATTTGTTGCTGCAAAGTCACAAAATTAATGTAGAGTGGAAACCTCTTACAGTGACCGCGTCAGTGCGTCTCAAATAGATCACTATAAGGGGGTGATTATTGTAACCATTTTCTTTTCTGTTTCTTGATTTTTCATGCAACTAATTGACATTTGTATATTTACTGTGTGACTATAAAATCATGGCTGGACAGTTTACTGAATTTAACTGACGGTTCCAAAATATAGCATAGCTGCATTATCAGTACACTTGATGAGGGCTGCTTCAACAACAAGTGCTTTCCCTGTGTGCATTTGTTTAACGTCTCTATCATAAGCTGCCGTGACTGTTTCTCCATGTTTGAGGTGACGCCTCAAGGAAGCCTGAGAAACACTGAGTTTTGCTGCTGCATTTTGTTGGCTCATGTTTGGCAGCTTGTCAAAAGCAACAATGAGACACTGTTTTTTTTTTTTTTGTTTTTTTTATTGACAGAAAATTCCTTTCTCTCTTTCTCCATGATTTCAATCTGCATGCAGCACCGGCATCAGGTAGCCAGCTGGAAGCAAACCGATTACCACAATGCAAATTAACAAGGGAGTTAAGGTAAAAAAAAAAAAAAAAAAAGAAAGAAAAGCCTAGTAGCCTAGTTAAAATGTTGTGCCTCCTTGCCAGCTGGAGACATTATGTCTTTGGATTCTACACCTGTCTGTATGCACTTACGTACCATCCATTAACGTTAACATGATATCTGAAGAAAGCCTTGGGAATTTCTTCAAATTTGGCACAAATGTTTGGTTGGAGTCCAGGATGAACTCCTTGTATCTTACTGGACAAAAGTCAAAGGTCAAGGTCACTGTGAGCTCGTCAGTCTTATTTCTGTGAACATGATGTCTCAAGAACATATTGAGGAAATTTCTTCAGATTTGCCACAAACGTAGACTTGGACTCAGTGATGAACTCATAACATTTGTGTGGTCAAAGGTCAAGGTCACTGTGACCTTGCATTAGTCTCATCCTTATGAACGCAATTGCTTAAGAGGGAATTTCTTCAGATTTGGCGCAAATGTCCTTTTGGACTTAGCCATAACATAATTCAATGGGTTTTGGTGTTAAAGTTCACTGTCACCTCACAAAAGATGCTTTGGCTGTAACTTGAGAATTCATACACTAATTGTGGCTAAATTTTCAATAAACTTTTAATAGAATAAAGTAATGAAGAGATAATATTTTATATCCAAAGGGTCAAAGGTCAACATCACTGTGACATTATAATGCTCTGCAAAAACACTTGTTTGGCCAAAACTCAACACCATAACTCAGGAAAAGAAGGGGACACATTTAGACGGATACTTAATTGGTGACTCTAATCTTGAGTATCCACTTAGAAACTGTGCTGTTTGTAGAAATATTCTGTGCTGCCAGGTGTGAAGCATCCAAGTTTTAGAATATGCAGCTTCTATGCAGCAACATCTATAGCATATTTGAAGCATTGTCAGCTGTCATGGCTACATATGACTCTGAACAGACATGGATGTAAGTGCATGGTTCGCACAGGCATACGTTTAGTTATTACATATGTTGTCATGTATGAAAAGACCCAAAATGAATACTGTAAGCAGACTAATGGATTAGTATGGGCAAATTATTTCAACAACACTTGTAGGAATGATTTTGTGCCAAGTGTTATGTATGATATGTGTACTGTAACCGTGATCACTATGTATCTGCAAAATGTTTGCTGATGACATATTATATTGTTTCTCAGTATCCACTCCTAGTAACTATGCCATGATAAAACTGTATGTTTATGTTTAGACACTTATGGATATGGGTAAATATTATAGATTGGTTAGGTAAAAAAGCTGAAACATGAGGTCAGTGCATTTCCAGGGCTCCTTTGAGCCAGTGTATAAAAAAAAAAAAAGGTACATCCCATCACTGATTGAAGGTCATGTAGTGTACACGGTGATTGAGTGAGTGAAAATTATGAATGTGGTGATACAGATATGTAAATTGAAAGGCTTATTTAAAATGTCATGTCAGTTACAGGACGCAGGAGCTGTTCAGAATATATTTACAGTGAATGGCCCTTCATAATTACACTTTATATAAAAACAAAGGGTTGAACTGTGACATTCTGTCCTCTCGGTGCAGCTCATATCTAGCTGAGTCAGGCTGCTTCTGCTCTCACATCTGTCACTTTGTTTCCTGCATTAATTCCTGCTCACATTTGCACAATTATGGATGCTCACACTTATTATGACAACTGGAGGAGATCATTTATTCCTGAGTGGAGATTAGTACTAGCCCTGTTTTGTCATTTGACAGAGTCAGAAAATCAACAAACATATTTGTTCATGATGATAAAGCCCCCAGTTCATTGCAGAAAAAATACCCCTACTTGTCCAGATCTATACCTCTTGTTCTGTATTTTCGCAGAGAGCTTGAATGTCAATGTCAGTATGGATGTGTATTGTGCTGTAGCAAAGTGTAGGGCTACAGCTTCCATACAGACCAAACTTTTCCTCCCCGGGGATCCGACAGTGGAACGAAACAGAGAACAGGAGGAGGAGGCAAAAGGTAACTGTCGCCTGCCAATAAATCAATACGCTGCTTTATTACTTCAGAGAACAAAAGGCTCTGCACTGAGATCGATTGCACCGCCGAGGAGCCTCCGATAAGAAAAAAATAAAAAAAATAAATATATATATAATTCTCCTGGCATTTGGCTGCTCCGTCCCCACGACCAGATCAGCATCAATTTATTACTGATGTGATGGTTTCCGCCTGATGTGTTTTTGTATAAGCACAAATCAATCCTGAGTTTATTAGCCGCTATGATGCATTGTAAAATGACATTACTCAGGGTGCCAGATGAATGCCATTCATTAGAAAGTAAGGCTGCATCGACTGTGGATGTGCAGAGAATATGAGAGAGAGAAAGACGATTTGAAAGAAAGTAGTTTTAGTGGTAAGGGTGAACTTGTGTTTAATTGGCTATCATGTTTTTCAGCTTTAATTATAAGAGGTTACTGGATGAAGCAATTAAAGTGTAATTTATCAGAGGGAAATTACAAAAAAAAATCCTCATTTGAACATTTAAGATAGTTAATCGGCTGGCATATGTTACAAAGCTGCACAAAATACATTTTAGCTTTTTTTTGTTACATCCTCATTATATTTATTGCTTGTTCTAATTTGCCTGATGTTTATATTGCAAACAAGGTACATACAGCAGAGGGATAAAATATTTATTATTTATGACTATTCAAGCAGGGTGCTTATTAAAAAGAAGTAAGACAAACATTTTACTAAAAGTACATAAATGTTGTCAGAAAATGTACTTAAGTTTCAAATATTATTATATATTATGTTGTATTTTTGGATAAAAGCATCTAATTTTAGTGTTGTAGCTAGTTGCAGTGGAGCTAACTTAACTTCTTTTGAGCTATTAGATAAACCTGCTAATGCATATTGCAAACATGGTAGCAGCAGCAGAGACCACCAAAGCAAATAACCTATTTATGACTATTCAAGTAGGCTACTTATTAAAAATCAATCATGTACGCTATTTCCAGAAGTTGAGAATGTAGTGCACCTCAAGTTTTTTTTATTCTGCTCGGTCCTATTTATTCATTTCTCTTTCTAAAGTCAGCAGAAGATGCGTCTTAGAAAACACCAGAATAGAGTGTCCTCGTGAGTCAAAGCACACAGAGTGAAGGAAACAGCATGGAATCAACAGCAGCGAGGATGAGAGACTGACTTGGACACTTCTTCGACTTTCATTATGGAAATATTCTTTCAAACGTCATGAACGATACCAAAGTAATAAATACCATTCAGATGGCCCAACAGAACACATTTTTAAAACGCATGAATTAAAATGCCGCTCACATGCTTTCAAAAGCACACGCTGAGCTCATTTTAGAACATTTTATTAATGTCAGATTACTGCAGCATGCTACACACAGTGCTGCATGCAAGGCTCACTGGGTTTAGTTAACCTTTAATAGAGTCCAAAATTTTAAAATTGATATTTAAACATAATTATGCCATATTCCAGCTGTTGGAATATTTTTCATGATACTTAAAACCAGATTCTTCTTATTCTTAAATATGTGTTTGACAAATTAGAGGTCGCGTTTATCACACAGTTTCTGCTCATTTAACAGAAATTCACCCAGGATCTGTTTGTAGCACAAACATCCCAAAATGTAAAGAGCTGAGAGAGGCACAGCATGTTTGCAGACACAGCATGGATACTTTCATTCACACAGGCAGGTCAAACAAACGAGGCAAAAGGTGCCACATGCAGTCAAACATCAATCTTAAGCTGTCACTCATCTTGGTAGGGTCACTGTAAAAATGGTTACAATGGTTGACACAATGACACCCTCATTTTACTCTGCTGATGTTGTTTAATTTACCGAAATTTAGGGCCTCTCTTTTTAAGAACAAATAGCCCTTGTTGAAGTTTAACGATTCAATGAGGTAAACTAGTGTGGAACTGAAACTTTGAGCAAGTAAAACTGTTAATGATACACATCTTTTTGTTGTTATTTAAACTGAACAGTTTTACTGACTAAAGCTGTAAAGTCATCAAGTCCATTCCTACCAAATCTAATACAGTGGTGAATAACACAAAATGCAGAGTAACACCCTATTTGATAGCCACAGATCTAGCTGGAAATGCCAGGACCTCTCATGATAAAACCTCCAGTTTTGTTGTTACATACACAGCTAGGGCTTTAAAAAAATACCTGGTTTGGTCAACACAAACAAAGCTGGAAATGTCTTTGCATTTAAAAAAAGCAACTTTACTTGTTGCCACAAACATGACTAGAAATGTCTCAAAGTCACATCAAAAGATACTCGGTATGATAGCCACAAATGCAGCTGGAAATATTCCAACATATTATTAAAAAATACCCATTTTTGTTGTTACAAACACAGCTGGAAATTTCCTAGAGTCTAATAAAATTACCACAAATGCAGCTACAAAGTTCCCAACATCTGGTTAAAAATGTGTGTCTTTGTCACTACAAACACAGCTATAAATGTCCTGCCACCTTGTTAAAAGTACCCGCTTTAGTCGCCGAAGACACAGCTGAAAATGTTGCAACATCTAGTTGAAGAATATTCACATCTGTTGTTTGTTGGTCTGCTGCTTGGCAGCCATCTCACCAGCCAACTCAGCTCAGATATATCTAATCTGAACTATAGAACTTTAGAAATGTTGATGTGATACATATAACAAGTTTTAATATAACACATCAGTGGTCTGCAGAAATGTACAATGCCAACATTTTATTCTGGTGACTGAGCCTACTGGGAAGCTGCATGGCAGTCTAACACCATGCTGTATTAAAAACATACCATACTGTACGTGCTTTATCATAATAAATATTGCATATCTCTCTAATATTAGGCATGTAGTGCATATAATGCTCATGCAGTGCGAAGAAATTACAAGGTCGCATACGCAGAGAAATATTGCTGTTCTTTTCTCTGTGTCTGTTACGAGGAGTGGGAATCAACAGAGCACACATCTGATTAGACTTGATGAACCCTGCTGGATCGAGGAGTAAGTGGAACACCAGGACATTTGCATCGACTCCCCAGAGCCCACATGGCAGTGAATACAGAAAATAAAAATGCGGAGGGGTAGAGGGAGAGAAAAAGAGAGGACTTTTTCATCCCGATAAATTATAGATAGGGCATTCAATACTCCGGAATAAACTCCAGCAGCTTGTCTGTTTGTTTTCAGCGCTGTGCATCAATGCAAGTGATAGTCAATAATCAGACTTCAGTATTAATACGCAGACCCCTCTGGTTGGCAAACATGCATTTAGAGATGAGATGAAAGACACAAGACAAGACACACAAGAATGCGGCCGGGCTTAATGGGATAATTGGATGTGAAGCTGTAATTCCACCTGGTGAGTGACTGTTTGTGAGAGGCGAGCGGCTAGACAGCAACAAAAAAACCAACCTAATCAGCCTGGCCTACTGAGAGCCATTTTATGCTGCAACATCAATTACAAAAGAATTGCTTTAGGGATCCTCTGGCCAGGCTTTCCAATGCATCACTTATTAGACAATCCTTTGCGGTGACATGTACTCATCAGAGGACTGAGGCACCGGTGCTAGACAAGGTCATTTATGAATTATTTGGGATTGTGTCACATTTTAACAAATACGCCGCTCCACAGTCAATGTCTGAGTCTCGCTGTGTGTTGGGGGAGTGGAGTGTGAAATCAGCTATTTCTTCTCTGGATAACTGAGGCCATGCAGTGATGCGATGCCTGAATAAAGTACTACTTACCTACTTAATGCTCGTCAAACATCAGACTTAATATGCAGTCATTTAAATTGGGCTCATTATGTAATATTGAAAGTAGGAATACCAACATACACCTTGTATAAAAGGGTAAATCAGCTGTGAAAAGAGTTTGATGAAAATGACATGCCCATTCATTTTTCAAACTACTAGCAGGTATCTATCTTAACACAGTAATTACACCATTCCTGGTGTCACAGCTGTTGCTGTATGATGGGAGTCATTTTGTGTTTGACTATAGCAGTGTTGGGAGAAATATTCACATCTTTTATTTTGGCAAAATTAGGAATACCAGGGCCTGATTAACCTGCTGGGATGCCCTGAGGCAAGAATGAGCCTTGAGTCAATTTTAAGCTCCCCCTACTGCCTCTTACCAGTATGAGCAATGCCACAGTGTGATAAACTCTAAGGTAAAGGTAAAAAGTGCATGGACTTGTTACAGTATTGCACTATTGCTGATGCAAGTGAGCAGCATGTTACTAATTGGTTGGATCTAAACTCACAACAATATCTATTTTGTGGCTACTCTGGAGCTTTCAATTTTATCACATGGTCTTCCTCAACTTTGCACAATTACCATTTTATATGCATTTTATATGCACCCTGATAATCTAATTTTTGTTGACCTCCAGTGGTTGAACCTTTCATCTTGCTGCAGTGATGTACAGGTGGACCCCAGGTCTCTACAGCATCGCTGCTGGATTTAGTTCCAAATGAAACAAAGCAAACTTCTTCTGACCACACCCAGAAACAGAGGTGACACTGGCTTGATAGTAAGAACCACAGAGGGCAGCAGAATTCTGCCTTTCAGCCTGGTGTTCCATTACTTACTTACTAAAAGAACAGTGCACAGCATGTAAGAAGAAGAGAAAGAAGAAGAAGAAGAGGATATACTCTATTAATCCCCAAGGGAAATTTTTTTCACTCTCTTTCTATATACACACAGGCCCAAAATACACACACATGCACATACAGGACCTATACATGCATTAAATGGAGATATGTCAGAGTGAGGGCACTGCATGGACAGGCGCCCCAAGCAGCTGGGGATTCGGTGCCTTGCTCACAGGCACCTCGCTAGTGTCCAGTAGGCAAACTGGCACCTCTCCAGCTACCAGTCTGCATTCCATACTTGGTCTGGATGAGCACCTGAGCCGGTGACCTTCTGGTTCCAAACCCCAGTCCCTACAGACTGATCTACTGCCGTCCCAGTGGGGAGGATCTATTGGCAGAAATGAAATATCATATTCAAAACTATGATTTTATTATTGGATTATCAAATGAAACTAATAGTCATCTAGTTTTGTTAGCTCAGAATGAGCCCTTCATGTCTTCCATTAGCCCACCATGTTGCACTGACATGTTTTTACAGTTGCCCAGAAGGATAAACCAACATTCTAGTGCAAGCCTTTCATGTTATTACGTTACCTGAAGGTCAGTGTAGCTGGCCATAGGCGAGTAGTGAGCGGAGGGGTATTCAGTCATTTGCAATCTGCCTCCTCACTACTAGATGCTACTAAATCCTGTTAAACTGCTTCTTTAAGGATTCCTTGTCCATGTTAGCGAAAATGTCCATATTTAAAATGTGTTCTGGGTCTAGGAAGCATTCATGGGAAAGTAAGTAATTTTGCATATGTAATAATGTATTTTATGAGTTGATCATAGCTTATATGTAACTCTTAATCTGTAAAACAATACAAGTACAAGAACATTAACATTTTAAAGAAGTACAATACATAAGGTAAAGGTTCCTTGTCAAGGGGATGGATATAAAACTTGCTATTAATATCAGATGCCGAGATATGTAAAATCAGCAAACTTTAAAGATATAAAGTTAGACACTATGATCCAACCTATTGGACGTTTCTGTTGCTTATTTTATGTACTATGTTGCTTGGCTATCATCTTTGACAAACCAAACCTACCAGCATGGAAGCTAAGCTGCTATGAATGAGGGCCGCAATAAACAGTACTTTAGTCACCTAAAAAAAAACAAAAAACAAAAAAACAATATCGGTGTGAGTGTAGGCTATATTTGGGAAAAAACAAAAAAAATCTGATTAACAGAGTAAATTTATTGTTGGCTTTGAGGTAACTATTTCTTCAGGTGGCTAAAACTTAACATTTGAGGCAGTGCTTGTTCAGTGTATGAACAATTTTTGATTTTGTGTATGTGATGTGGAGGGTTGCTATCTGGAGGTTATTGTAAACAAACAGTGATTCGGTTTTCTTCTTCCCTGCCTTTGCTGCAGCATTCTGCTTTGCTTGGCACATTAAGCCACCTGTTGATCAGCAAATAGTGTATTGACTGCGTATCACATTGCATCCACTCATAAATCGTTGCTTTGTAGTGCT
>JAPZEB010000021.1:5345706-5370201 GCA_029783705.1 Chaetodon striatus | reverse complement strand
GTTGCTTTGTAGTGCTAACAGTGGTCAAAAACTCCACAGGGTACCTTTAACGTACCTAGATGCTGTACAAATACAAACATTTGTTCCAAAGCCTTTCTGTGTAATCTTAATAACTAAAAGCCACTGTATCAAGTTAGCAGTGTGTAATGCAGGATGAAGAGTAGGCCCCTGCCCAGGTCTCATCCAGTGGGAGGAAGTGAAGCAGGTGGACTCATACAGGCACCTTGTGGCCCAAATCAATAAAAACTGGACTTGTCTCCCAACACTGATGCCCTCCTCAGAAAAGGACAGAGCAGGTTGTTCTTCTTGAGGAGACTCAGATCCTTCAGGGTGTGCAACAGGCTCCTGAATAATTTCTAGTCTGTGGTAGCCAGAGTGGTGTTCTTTGCTGTGATGTGCTGGGATGGCGGCATCAAGTCAGGCCAGCAGACACAGCAAGCTGGTAAGAAAAGCCAGCTGTGTGGTCAGGCTGGGACTGGACCTGTCTGGAGGTTGTGGAAGAGAGTAGGACGATAGGCAAAATCAGAGCCATCCTTGACAACCCTTCTCATCCTCTACATGACAAGCTGTGGCAAGTGGGCAGCTCGTTCAGCCACTGGATCATCCCACCCAGGTGAGAAACTGAACGCTTCAGGCACTCTTTTGTACCTGCTGCTATCAGACTGTACAACAGCAGTGTGTGAACCATGGACTGAAACACCACACAGCACACACAGACCCATTTCTCTGCAGTGTCCGGCTCCCTGGAGACACTCAACTCGCCTTTCCCTTTCCATTGTCTCTCTGCTGGCCTGATACTATACCTCGCCATGCTTGTTATATATTACACTGTACCATATGATACCACGGTAAAATTGAAATTCTATTATATTCAATGTTTTTTTCTGCACTATATAACATATTGTTTTCTTACGTTAAGTTATACTACGTACTACATTATACTGTTGTACTGTACTATATATTCTACGATACTATATCTCTACACCTAACCTTATGCTGCCTTATATCCTGTACTACATCATGATGTACCAGATTATACTATATTATGTTTATATATTAACCTGACTCTTGCACTATATTCTATTATACCAATACAGACAAACAATGCGTAACATAACTGAATATTAATTCCATCATATATTAGTCTGATGTTCACTGTTCACATGAACTTATTGACTCTGTTGCTATAGATCACACCCTGACAGCACCATTCACTTTACCATATCATTTTGTCTCCAAATGTTCTTTGATAGTTTCTGTTTTTACTCTAATCTTATTGTAGTTGACTTACCTCTTATTACTCATTTCCGGTTGCTTTCTATACTTATCTGTATTTATTTCTGTCCTGATACTGCTCAACAAGCAAATTTCCCGATAAGAATCAATAAAGGTGCATCTTATCTTAATATGATCCATATGGAGATGTTATTTTGCTTATGACTTATCAAGCGTAACGCCACACATTGATTGTATCTTTATGATATTACAAGATAGCAGTTTTTATCTCTCCTGTGGCTCAGCTGCCCCTCATTTGACACCAGTTTAATTGAAAAAGCCTAGAAATCAATAACATATTCCAAGATCAAATGAGATGATTATATGACTGTATTGAGTTTTTCTGGCCTATTATCATAAATCTTCACTCCGTGTAATGATATCAGCCACTATTTGAGTTGATTTGACTGTATTATTATTATTATAAGTCACATCATACGCAAATACAAAGATTATGATGATCACGCTTTTCGTGATTTTTGTGAGGAAATGTTTAATGTCGTTACTGCTACAAATCATATGATGAAGCATTTTTATATAAATAACAGTTTGAAATTTGTGTATGCGTGTGGATGAGCGGCAGTGCTTCTTATGTAAATTCAAGATGAAAAGAGGTAATCCAATCACTTCAGACGCCAACAGGTCTTTACATCCTTAAGAGTGATGATTCAACAATAGGCAAGTTCATAAAAAAGCAATACTTGTGTGTGTTTGTTGAAAAGGCTCCCTTTCCAATGACACATACACTCCAAATCAAATCCCGAGCAGCCTGGAGTGCTGGGAAATGATCATTAGGAGCCTCAGTGGCACTTGAAATGTCGCTGTTGACGCGCGCAGGATGTTGCTCCTCACAACCTCGTGGTGATATGCATCAGCAATCAGAGAGAAAAGATGCGTACCAAACAGCCGGGATAATTAAGGTTGAACCAACAAACATAATCAACGCCCAATCAGACTGTATTGTGGCAAACAACTCTCCCTGAAGAAGCCTGTGTTAATTTTCTGCATCCAAGTGGTTGGTGGTGAGAACTCACGTGGCCTGCATTCAAATGACTGTTATGCACTAAATAAACCTCATCCGTCAAATGTTTGGAGGTTTAGCAGATTTGTCATAAATCTTGTGATGTCCCAATACCACACTACCAGGGGCGGCCCCAGGCTTTTGGGCATCTGAAGGGGAACGAGCTGGCGCTGTATTAATTTTTGTGTGGAAATATTAGTTAGAGCAAACATAATATCAAAACATTTACAATAAAGTGGGATCTATTAGCAGGAAATTGAGCATAGCGTTAGTTCGGGCAAGACACAAAGTGATGCTCATCTCACATCCCTGCAACATCAGTTGATCCCAAGCAGCCCAATGAACTGATGGAGCAGCTAAGTGATGGAAGGGAGTCAGCTGATAGATCCCATGATTCATTTTAAATGGCAGATCTTATTTAGGGTGCCCTGTTTAAACTGCTCTGGCCTGCCAACTGTTGCTGCTTCCTCTGCAAGTTTCATTGCAACCCACCTCCATTCCAGCCCCTCCTTTTCATGTCTGACTTATCAGAGTAATTTCTGTTTGTCATTGATGCTGGCTTTGTTCTGTTCCTGGAAAGTCTTTGCTGCTGCTCTCCCTGTCTTAGTCTTTCCATGTAGGCACATGGAAGGGCAGTGGGGTTTGCTCTCTCTGCCTCAGGCTCTCATTATTTGTGCGTGGAAGGGCAGATAGGTGCGCTCTCTCTGCCCTCGGCTTTCTGCCAAGAAAAAGCAGAGAGGCCCTAGAACAGAGCAATACTGCCTGATGAAAATAAAGTTGTCTTTGACTAAAGTGGTCCTGACTGAACTATCTTTAAATACACCACAGTAAATACAATATCTGTCTTCTACCCCCTTACCCCATGAATGGGCCTTCTTTGGGCCTTTTTCTTAATCTGGTTGAAGTTTGATGCAGATTTTAGTGTTACAGTATGTTCTAATCAGAGAGGGGTGAATCTCAAATGTCTTCACATGTTAGGTGTCCGAACATAGAAAGAATATGACACAACCAAAACAACAATATGCTGCATAAAGGCATCCATATGGTGAAAAACATACATTTTCGCAAATTACATATAATATTGTGCAAACTCAGGTACAGTGATCAAACAAACAAGAGCGACACAAAGAAATCCTTTATTATTAAAATGGTAATATACAATTGCCCAAGTACAGGACAAAATATCTAATAACAGGTAAAATGTGAATATGTACAACAACCAAAAGCATAAATTAGTGGGTAGTGTGAGGCAGTAGTTAGGAAAATATCAGCATGTGATTGAGTATTATTTTAATCAAATATATTTACTTTTTAAAAATTGATTAATATTACAGTGACCTTTCACATGCTAGGGTTATGAGTACATTTGAGCTATTCGTCATGATATCCTACAGTGTATTTCTAAATAATCCCCAGCTCGTTCAAACACCCACCATGCTGGCATATAATAAGGACATACCATATGGTTGTTGCAACACTGGCCTCCAAATGTCTTTTATTTAACTTAAATTGTTGGCAGCAGTGCTGGCATGCTATTGAAGAGTAGCTTGTGAAGACACTTTTGACTTCTGTTCTTGTTAATTCATTTTGTTTAACTCATCATATCTGATACAACTGCAAAATGCAACTTTTTATTTGTACTACAGAATCCCGGGAGTGCTTGTTTTGCAGAGGACATTAAACTCTTGACTAAATTGTCAATTTCTCCCGTCTCTTAGCTTATTGTTTTGTCAGTACTTGTTGGAAAACATAGCACAAAATGCAAAATGTTGTCATTATTTGTTCAGGGAGCTCAATTATTATTTTGTTATTGTCCTGCGTTCAGGACATAGGGGGCATCCAGGGGCCAAAGGGACCTAAGCAGTTGTTTATGATTTGTAATGGGTAGGGTCAGCGCTGCACACTACATACATATTCATACAGGATTTGTGTGCATTGTGTTTACACCACAGAAAATGACATTATTACTATTCTCCGACAATGCAGTGCACTAATCAAATGGAAGAGCTGTCATCCCTCCTGCAGTCCCCTACTTGTTATCATGTGATCCAAGTTCCATACTCAAGTCATGTGATCACAACTATGCCATCTTCTTGACAATTAAGCAAACTTATGGAGGATGACAGTTTAAGTCAACAGATCTTGAGTTCAGTGTTGTGGTTCAAGGTAATGGTTAATTTTATTTGAGCATCAGTGTGTATGTGTAATTACTCTTTTTAACAAATGTTACATATATTGCATCTTTTACAGCTAAAGCAAAAAGGTACAGTGGCTTGTCTATTTACGAAAACTAAACAAACAAACTAGGAGCAGCCAGGAATGCACAGATTTGTACACTGGCGAAACAAAACAACCCCTCCTCAAACGCATGGCACAGCAGAGGAGAGCCAGCTCCTCAGGTCAAGGCTCAACTGTCCACTTATATCTAAAGGAGAAGGCACGCTCTTTCACAGACAGCAATGCACACATCTTAGCCAGGGAAGAACGATGGTTTGAAAGAGGCATTAAAAAAGCCATCTACGTCAAACTGGAATGACCACAGTTAAACAGAGGAGGTGGCCTACGAAACCACTTTTCACCCACCTACAATATAGTCTTGGGATCCCTCCCATGATGACCTCACACCCATCCACATCTGGTCCCATCTGACCCTAACAACACACATGATGGCCCGGTGGGTCAACGGCTCCCATGTGACCTTTAACGACTCTGAGAGCTCATATGTGACCCCAACGACTATGTAAGGATTCACACCCACACAGAGTTTAAAGCCTGCAACTCTATACCAGTCATTTAGAACTGAAGAAGCTTTTTGAATGAGAGACGAGACATCTTCAAGAAACGCAAGCAAGTCTAGTTGCCTATGATATAGCACTTAGTATTACACTAAAAAATGTCAAAAATCAGATCTGCCTGACTTTTGAGCTGTGATGATGGACACTAATCGTCCCACTATACAATGAACAAATGACATAGAGAAGTTATTAGCAGAATTCAAAGAACGTAATTGTGGCAAATTGCAGACTGTTGTGAGACAGCTCAATAAAGATGTTGGAAGAAAACAACAACAAAAGTGATAAGCCCTTGAGAAAAGAACATTTAGCTCTCTCTTTCCAAAGTTTAATTAGAAATGTCACTCTGAACTCACAATTGGATTTACATTCATTGATGGATAAGTTGGATAATTTCCTGAAAGTGCCATTTCCTGAAAGTACCAATTGGTAAAGTATGCTGAGTTTTTGTAAACTACTACTACTACAAAAAATAAAAATAAAAACATGCTACAAAAATGAAAATACAGTGCACACTATATACTACGTGAACATTTACTATGATGATTCATACACAGTGCATACCATATAGTGCTGGTACGTAAAGTGGCACTGGGACACAAAACTGTATCTGTTGTCATCATGGAGGGCCAAAGAAGACATAGATGTGCATAAATACTAAAGATAACAAAAAGAACTGAAAGCAGAGCAACCTACAACATATTGTCGTGAGTCTGTAGGTCAGATAATCTGATGAAGCTTGCTGCCCAAACCGCCACATGGCTGCCAACGGGTGTGTTAAATTACCTGACAGCCTTCTATATATCATCTCATGGACTGAGTTGTCCCCTCCCAACCCTGCACTGATGAAAAGCAGCCAGTATCGCTATGAGGAAAAATACAGACCCATACAGTAGATAAGACAACACATTTGTCTCTGACATCAAAAAGAGTCAAACTGGTAAAGCAGAATTTGAGAAAGTGCAAACATTTTGATGCAAGGAGAGAGTTCAAATAAGGAGTTTCCTCCTACTCCTAATCTTTCTTTTCTTTTAGCTTAATTACTTTTTTTCTTCTCTTGCGGAGGCATGAAATTCAGTAAAATAATGATGAGGCAGGGAAGCCTCAGCTTTAATTAAGGAATGCTATCATTGTAATCATTTTTATTCATAAACAAGAGTTAAAAGCTGCAAAAGACGCTTTAGAGAGAGGGATATATTATTGATTGAAGGGAGAGATTAGAAATTAATGACCCGTGTGTCCCAGATTGAATAATCAATTTCAATTAATATCAATTTCACAGTGCAGCTGCTCGGTAACAGTTCCTCAGATCTGCTTTGGTGGCGTTCATTTTTCAACCTCTCGGGGAGAACACACCCATAGAGGGAGTGCAGGGACTGTGCAGGGGGGAATCGGTGCCTTCACGGTTATATGTGGCTTTGATCCTGTTCCTCCACAGGTAGTTAATGTCAGTCTCATTGACCCCTAACACAAACCACCCGTTGTTTTATCTTCAGATGAGGAAAATATCAACAGCATGTATCGACACCCCATTTCTGCTCCTCCTTCTGGCGGAGCAGAGAGCAAGAAATTGGAGGAGCTGGGTGAGAGAACTCAGTGTTCCAATTTGGCCTTGAATACATCGCAAAACCATCCATCATTCAAGTCTTATTCGAAATGACAATGATGAGGTGCTCGAATGTGTGTGCATGCGTGCATCTGTGCATGCTGTGGAGAGGTAACAATCTCCCCTGAGAAGTGCAAGTGATATTTTGAATCCAAATTGAATGGATGGGGTGATTGCTCCGCGAGAACAGAATAGTGACATCTCAATAGGCATGCCCTTATCAGGAAAATAATAAGGCTATTTTCATGACCAAAATTAGGCGTGCAGACTGTCAGATGAGAGGAAAAAAAGTCTGAGCCAATTGAACCAAAGAAGATGCTTATTAGAGAGGTTCAATTTGCATATATTGCATGTCAGACATATTGGCAAAAATGTCAAAAACTAAATCAAAAAAGCCCTTCTAGTGTATCTGCTGAAATTGCTCCTTGATCAGAGTGAATGAATTTGACAGAACGGTGACGTTATGGGTATCTGGCGGAAATAAATCATTGCTGAGACATTTATCAGACATAGCAGCAGTGCAAGTTTCTCTGCGAGATTGGTTGGAGCAGGAGGGGAGTCAGTGGAAAAGGCTGCACTTCAGTGCAATTTGCACAAATTTCTATTTTCTTAAAAACCCATCGTGACACATAAAAATCTAGAAATGATGTGGTGCAGAAAGTATGCAAAGTTAGATCATTTCAGATCTATAAATACACAGACGAAAGAGAGTTTTGCACAGAATCAATTCAAGTGCTTCTCTGCCTCCTGCAATCGTCCATCCCACTACTTAACCGGCTTTGGATGAATTGCTAAATTGGCCAAAGCCCATCATGCTGCAGTGCTCAGTGAATAATCTGCTCATCTTCTCATTCTGCAGCCTGGCAACTGGCTTCAGCACAGTTGAGGTTTGGTCTCAGGACTCAGCTCAAGTTTCCCGAAAGTCGTCTTAGTGGTTAACTTTTAAAGTGCATGGAGAGGAGGCTTCTGACGGATCAGCCCTGTCTCAGATGTCTTCAAATCGCCCTGCAGATCCCTGTCAACCTCTCTTTGAGATGCGAGCCAGAGGGCCTGTAATGTCAAGTGCCTTTGACACTTAAGACAAATGATGCTCTCAGCCCACGTTGAGGATATTACAACGCCACAGATGGATGTATGGCAGACTGGTGCCTGCACAGACACACAGGATTCTAAATAGAGCTGTTATCATCATCACCATCATCATCACCGCCATCGCGTTCTCGTCCACTGATTCCAAAAAGAGAGTGTGGGGTGGTTAGAAAGCCTTATCATTCGCTCAGGCACCAGCGCCTTTCAAAACGTACAAGCATTAATTAAGAATCCATTATGAGCCCAAATCCATCAGAAATGTGGACATTATGCAGAGTGACACCCCATTATACGAGCCTACGTTGTGTTCTGTATGCAAGAGTTGTAACAATTTCTTGTGGGTTTATGTAGAAAGAGCAGCAAAGCCATCTGTTTGGTAGTGGATCAGGATGCAGAGTGAATATTGATAAGGACACCAGTGTTCTCGGTAATGTGTCAGCTCGCAGCTCCATCAGATAAGCCCAAGCAGCAGGATATCATGTAACGTTATGTCATAGCTATCAGCCTGACACAAACAGGTACAGCATTTGTCTTTCCTCGGGGAATCCTACATATCCATACATGACAAATCCAGCTAAATTACAGCCCATTTGCTCGGCAGAGACTCATTTTCACAAGCATTCACTGCTTTCAAGCCCCAGTATTTCCATGCAAGGTTACTGCAGGCCTCACAATGCAGCGCTCACAGACAATATTGATTTTCCGATACCCGTGTGGGCACAGAATTCAGGTGTCGGTCAGTGAAAGATGCAAGTCGAGATGTGAACTTAAAAAATATCCATTCACGGACCAAGCCTTTTTTCTTATTTTAACAGGATAAATCACTGGCTCTTCTCCAGCTTTGACTCTTTATATAATGAAGTCTGGTCTTCTCAAAAGAACAAGGTTATTCTGACTGTGTGAGATCAGAGCGGGCAGCAAATTTGGAATTTGTTCAGAGTTTCTTAATGTGAAGCTTTCATTTCAAGGTGACATCATATTGAGGGAGGCCAGTAGAATTGTGTTGAATAAAGAACCGCAAAAACGTGTCAGAAGGCATCAGGATCAGGCTTTGATCAGATTCTGTTACCGTAGGACAAGTTAATTTACAGTGATTATAGATACATCACCTTTGGATCTGAATAGTTACAGGGTCAGATTGAGTTATAAATAAATCAGCAGAGAGGTCAAATGAAAGGCGGGTGGCTCCCAACACATCCTTTTAGGGTTGCACAGCTCTTTCTAATCTTCATCCTCAGCCTTCATAGCAAAATCAAACAGGGAGCAGAAAACGACAGAGAAACAAGATTCATCTCAAATCCCTCTAAGCCTTTATCGAATAAATGCTCACTCACAATGAACCCGGCGCACCGGAACAGATGTAAACAAGGACTTTATACACATACATACGCACACGCACACACACATACACACATACACACACACACACACCAGTCACAAAGCTCAAATCTACAAAGAAAAGCAGAGAAAAAACAGCCCTGCAGATGTTCATGGATACATGCAGAATTCACTGCAGGACTGCAGCTACTGATTATATCCATCATCATCAAAAAAGTAAATTAATAATAATAATAATAATAACACATGGATAAATAAATAACATAAAAAGAAACTGTGCACATTTTTATCACACATTCCTCAAACCAAAGATTACTGTTTTGGGACCAGAACTCATAATGATTCTCCCTTTGTTGGGAACGCATGGACTACAGTATCAAAATACTGAAATAATAAATAATAAGCAATAAATAATCATTATTATTGTTTTTATTTTTAATAATAATAATTATTATAATTATTATTATTGTCGATGCTAGATAATTATATAATGACAGATAATTAATTTGCATGAATAGATTATTAATTTACATTAAATAATCTCATGGGGCACCATTCCTGACAAGAGAAAAATGATAGCCAGTTAATTAAATCAGTCTCATAAGATAAAATTAACTATCAATTTGGAAGGCTAATTCATAATTTAATTAATACCTATAACCAACGTTACCTTAAAATGGTAAAAGTTAAAGGATTTCGGAGTTCTTGACGTAGCAGATGATGACAGCCAAACTGCCCAACAGTTTGTTCACTGTTGGGCAGTATTAAACAGACAGCAGGTATGATTCCAATAGTAAAAGAGAGAGAGAGAGAGAGAGAGAGAGAGAGACAAAGAAGTGTGTGTGAGGGACAAGGGACAAAATGCAAATTGGCTCACAACATGGACTACATATGGACTGACTGGATCAAAGATGGCCTCAGAGCAGTGGAGGGTCTGACCACGTGGTCAGTCAGACAATGGAACTCCAAAAATAAATCTGGAACTCAGAGTTCCCTCTCTAAGAGCAGTTATGTTTAAAGCCAATTTATATAAGCATATGTGCATGTGATATTTTGAAAAGGGGATGCCTTGGGTTGGTTGAAAGGATTCTTAGGTGCATGCAAGAGTCTGTCTGTGTAAATCATTAGCAAACTGACATCAACTTAGCTTGGGCAGAGCCAATGAACCAAGGACCAGTCCATGGATGGAGGGGGGAGAAAGAGGTGTTGGGATATGAATCCCAACAACTTCTTTTTTTTTGGTTAGACCAACAGTCCAAACTCTCACAATTGAAAAGCTGAAGCTGCAAATGTTGCCATTTTTTGCCTAAAGGGGAACTCCACCGATTTCCAAGATCAATGTCCCGGGCAGCTTGCGGAAAGAGTTGTATAATGTCATCTGTGGCTTTGAAGGGAGACTACAAATTTGTAACGGAAAGTCTGAGTTATGAACTGAAGGTATGAAGCTTTAAGGCATGGAGGGTCTGACATCCTCTACACATAATCACAGGCAGGAGCTGTGTCCCTCACAAGGTGGGGTGCAGGGCACAGTGCAGATGCAAAATGTTGCTCAGTTTGATGGTACCAACATGTGCCAGGAAAGTAGCAGAAAAACAACAAGCCTTACAAAGAGCATTTGTGAACTATATATCTTGGTTTGACACAAATGAAGGCAATGGCAGTTATCATCCTTAAGTGAGAATACAGAAATGAAAGTGATGAAAACATGGAGAGTGAGTTTTTTTTATCTACCACAGGTCACTTTCAGGTTATGTAAGGGACAGCTGTGCTCTACCTGGTATCACATTAAAAACTCTCAGACAAACAAGATCAAAGTTGAAATGGACTTAACTGTGAAAAGCTTGGACTTTGATCTCACCTGCCTGTCTGTGACACATCTTCAAGCTTCAAGCTTGTCTATTTTCTGTTACACCAATGAAGAGATGCTATCAAGTTGCATTATGGGAAGAGTAGGTGCTGCCACATTCTCAATAACCCCTGTCCCTTTAGTCCCAGTCCCCACCCACCTGCTCACCTGTTCAGCTTCTCTCATCTGCCCTGCAGATTGAGAGCTGAAAGCCCAACCTTATCTCTAGACAAGAGCATCAGTAATGGATCATTTAGCAAATTCCAGGATTAGGTTTAAAGCAAACATTTTTAAAAGTCTTGCTTTCTATGCTTTCTAATATTTGCACATGGTAATTACAGTATGGTTAAGGTTAGGGAAAGATTGTTGTTACTGTGTTTTTTTCTGGTGACAGTGTTTGAGGTGTGGTCGTTGTTCAGGACACGTTGGCCGATCACAGATCATTTCTGAGAGAGGGCATTCCTATTGATTATTCTACAAATGCACATGAATGTGCAGGTGCAGATGCATATTCAATGGTTGAGAAACTTGCAAAGAAAGCTGCTATTCCAGCATTGGCAACAACTGTTAACACTGCAAAGGAACCCAAAAAAGAAAACTGACGTATTAAGAAAGAGTATGACAAACAAAATAATACATATGTTAAGTGTTTCAGAGAAAGAGAGAAAGTGTTGCCAATAATTTATCCTTGTGCTAACCACATCCAAAGGCTCAAAGGTGCGGACTCAGTCTGCTGTGACACCTGGCACTGAGCAGTTTGCACTTGCCGAATTCAAGCTACTATAGACACTGACTGAAGGTCCGTCTCCTGGACTGCTGTCTGCTCTACTCCCAGGGAAGCAGTCCACCACTGTAGGGAGCTAGGTGAAGGGACTGTGGAGTGACATTTGTCGATTCTTGTGTCATTGCTGCTCAGATATATATACAGAGAGACAAAGAGGGGGCACAGAGGGCCTGAGTGAATGTGCGGTGTGCAACTCTACAATAACAAAGTTTACAATAATCAGTGTATGGGAAACACTGGGTTACTGTATGAAACGTGCATAAACGTGTGGTTGTCTGGGGGGAGGGGCTAAGGATAGAGAAAGCAGAGGAAAGAATAGTGGGAGGAGGGTGTATTTTACCATTCTGATTTTTTTTGCCTTTTCCAAATGTCTGCTAACCTCAGCTTTAATAAATGGCTTGCATAATTAACCAATTGTCAGAAGAGTAATTCATTTTTGTTGATCTGCTAATTACTAAATCAACAAGTCATTCCACTTGTTCTTGCTCTGTCTTGAACTGTTATTTAACTATTTGAAAATCAAATGAAGAATCACTGGACATTCAGTTCTAGCAGTGATTATCATGGAAAACAAACATGAATCAGTTCCAGAGGAAATGAGCTTAGTGCCAAGTCTACATTTAATGTCAAAACGTCTGGAGCATTGTGATTGCTTTTGGAATTACTGACCTGGTTGAAACCTGATTAAAGCTAATTGCTCCCTGGCGTACTATGACCAAGCATGACAGATTGCATGGTTACGTACGTTCACATTCACGCCCACATAGCCCAGTGTAAATGAATACCTCTGTGGGTGCTGCCAAGAGGGATTGCAGACGAGGGCTAATGTGAAAGCTCTCCATCATGTTTTGACCACTATATTCTTGAGAGCTACTCAGTGGGAGCTGGTGATAAACTGCTGAAAACCCACATAATCTCTCCTTGAGCCTGGAAGCATTACAGCGTTTTCTTCTTGATAGGAGAGATTATTTAATGTTTAAAAGTAATGATGACCTAAAAATACACACTACAGGTTGGAGTAGGAATCTTTTACTCTTGTTTTCTACCCGCTTCTCTCGCACACAAAGATCCAAGTCCGTCGCTAGTTCACTCAAAACATTCTCGGCTCGGCTCTGAGGATCCATGCAAATGTAAGAGAAGTGCATTATGCATAAACTGTGTGAATAAAAACAAGTGCAAATCTGATCATTTGATTAAGCTGGGGTAATGTGACGGTCATTAAATATTCAGAGACTGTGTCCTCTATTCTCAGCTCTGAATTCATGTGAACGTTCTCATCACAGTTTTACATCTCGAACAATAATATCCCCTCAATTAAATGCTACTTTGTGACATGATGGCTGCAACATGTAATTTATGTTTTATTGTAGAGAACAGTCTGTACAGTCTGTAATAACAACTATAGGCCTGATAGCACACGCATATCACTGTTCTCAGGGTATATGACCTCATCAAAAAGTGTTCAGAATTTTAAACTATAAGCTGGCAAAAGACAATTAAGAAGAAGATAAGACTGCACTATGGGTTTGCCTTTTGAATTCTTTTATTTCATCAATTCATTGTGTTGTTTTGGTACATTTCTAATTATGCTTTCTTGGAGGTAAATACTGTTGCATTTGTAAATGAAACACCTCCCTCTGATGTAGCATTCAAAACAACAAAGACAACAAATTCCCCAACTTGCAAAGAATTAGGAAAAACAAATGAATGTAGTCGGAGGTAAATAGTTCCTCAAGGGGAACAAAACCCAGCTACAGTGACGCTCTTCCTGGCTTTAAAAGATAATAAAGAAGAATACAGCTCATGTGTTCCTCAGAGATTGGCTTAATTATTCCATCCTCATATCCTTCATTGTCCCTAAAAAATACAAGTTTCTCCCTGCATGACTTTAATATTTTGATCAAGGGCTGAATGATGGTGTCAGTAGTCAGACAGTTGATGAGGCATTGTTCGGACGTATACCTACGAATAGTAATGCACCTCAATTTGTATATCACACACATAATCATTAGCCAGTAATTTGTGCGCAACCTATATGTAACTGTGACGGCTGGGATCATGTGACCAATGCGCTGATGGGACACAAGACAGAAGCAGTCCATGTAAGATGGCAGGCTGGGGTTGTGGTAGCTGGGTCACAAAACACAGGACTTTCCCCGAGGACACTGGTGTTCAGAACCATCTGAAACCAAGTGAACTTTGAGTCATTTTGCGGTGCATAATCACAGTGAGTCTTTTCTTAAACCTAACCTACAAAACTTTACTTACCTAAACCTTATCACACATAATGCCATCCAAAGTGCACTAAGTTGTTACATATCATACAAACTATTGTAGTAGTATAGCAGCAACAAGAGGAGCTAAAAGAAGATTGTTAGTAGGGGTGTAAATCACAAGTCTAATCATGGTACATTATTATATAGATTCTTTAGACAACAATACATATTTGGCAATATTATACAGTCTGCCTTGATACCATTTCTATTCAGTGCAATTTAGGGGCCTGCGATTGGTATGAGACACTGCCATATGCCCATTTAACACAATAAGTAATGAAAGAAGCTGCCACCCCTTTCTTTTTTGTTTTTTGCCATGAAAGAAAAAACAACACAGAAGTAATTATAAATAATAAAATAATTGTAAAAAATTCTGCAGCAAAGCAAAGACTCCAGAAACACATAAAACATCACATGTGATGAGTTAACTTTACATAAGCCTGAAAGAAATCTTTTCATTTTAACCCATGATCTTTGTACAAAAACTTCAGGGCTATCTAGCTCAAAGCCCTGAAGACAAGCTTCTACCAACAGCCATAAAACATGGATTAACAGCAAAATAATTTAACAAAATTATACAATTTAGCTCAATAACATCTGTCAAGGTTCACAGACAAGACAATTTTTTTCTGCTAGTCATCTATTAGCTTAAGCACTTTTATATTGCATAACTTAGCCTACTCATAGCTTGACAAATTACGTGTTATTTATAGTCACGGCATCTCCTGACAGAACAGCACAGTTGAATTTTGTCCTGCACGCACCATTTTACAGATCAATGGATTGTTACACCCCTAATTATTAGGCTGAAAATATAAAAGTTTACAGATTTTTAACCACAAACTTAACAAGTAAAACTATTTCAATGGGAAAGTTTCATTTGAAGTCAGCACCAGTTTTCAAACAGGGTTTCAAACAGAATGTGATGCTGCATATGAGCAGCTCAAGGTAATATGACTTTGAATTACACGTTTTCTGACACACTTTATAGGCTGAACAATAGTCATGTCAGGTCTGTTCTCGCACGGTCATACCCGACTGCACACTTTGTTTTAGTGTTGCAGCAGCACAAAGAGAAAATGTCCACAATTACCAATTATGAGGATGAAACAAAAGCATTGCTTGGCATGTACGTCAGCTACAGTGGGTGGCACAATTAGGACTAATTATGAGTACATGTCAGACTGAGGTTGGTAGGAAGAGAAGTGACAAACAGAAGATGAAAAAGGAACACTTTAAATTTTAAGGGAAGCAGTTGTTACAAGAACTATGAACATGAATAATGATGGTAAAATGAATTCAAGATTTTTTTAAAATATATATATATATATTTAATTAGCCCATGTCTCCTCCCTTCAAAGTCAAAAGCTTCTCCACAGCAAAAGCCTCTGAATTTACACAATTAACATTTTGAAGCAATCTGATGTTCTTGTAGTTTGAAAGCTTAACAAATGTAAATTGCATGTCCACTAAGTGAATGGTAGTCACTGTGAATTGAACTGATTCCCCTCCACCTAAATTCTACCACTCTCAGTTTGATGAGTGCTGCATTCGTTAATTAAAAATAGGAGAGAAAATGTTAAACATGTGTTCAAGATGAACTCTTCAGCAATTCAGTGTCACCAAACAATGTAATTACACTTTGAATATTAATGGCTCAAAGTCACTTATTTTCTCTCTTTGACCTTTTTAGTGCCTGTGTTCATCACAACTGTGGGGCATCAGTCTCATTGTGGGCAGGGAAGCCCTATTTCAAATACACAGGACCTTGAAGTGTCCTCAAGCAAGACAGAGAATCTCTACACCAGCTCCTGCGTGACTTCTCTGTTGATGACCTGCCTTGACCTCTGTCATGTGGAAGGGGACAAGAAAAAAGGGAATTTTGCTGCAAGGAGCAACACTCTATCCCCCTCACCCTCTCCATCCATTTGCCATATTGGAATGTCACCTTCCTCTTACAGTTTGGATCAACAAGATATAGGGAGAAGAGTTCTGGTGCCTTATATATAAAAGCAAGTACAGCTAAAGCAAAAACAAAAACATATGATAAAATCATTTTTTAGCCTACAAAGTCAAAACACTTCAAATGTATTCAACTGTCTGTGCACAGTGTCTGTCTGCATCTGCAAGAATGTATTACATTATCTGCAGAGCCCTGTTTATCAAGCTGCATTGCATTGCAAATCCATGTAAAGCACATCAACATCCCACACAGAATGACCTGCAAAACAATGTTTAATATAGAAACTGTAATGCCTAAGAGCTGTTTCATGGGAAACCTCTGACACAGTGCTAAGAAAGGACAGCATTAATTGCTCATTGAAGCAAAGTAAAACACACACAGATGGTGAACACAAATTAGAATAGTGAAATAACAAAATGTTAATTTTTACGTATTTGCTGCCAGTACATTTAAGCCTGGTGCAGACTACATTGACTTTTGCTATAATTTTGCACACACATTCATTAGATCTTAGACCGAAACCCTCAAGTCAATGTGGAATCCACTCTCCTCCCTGTCATGACAGCTTGTCTACTTAAAGCAGTTCTCGGATGGGTTTTAACCTCATTGTGAGCTGTTCCAGAATCTACTGCATTAGCCAAAACCTAAATGTGCTGGAGCGCCTCAGAAAACAAGAGTGAAAAAGATGTTTGAGATGGGATATCAACAGTTTCCAAGGAGAACGCAACTGGAAACCAGAGGTGGAGGAGGAGGGAGGGAGCAGATACAAATTGATATAAACACACACACACGCACGCACACACACACACACACACACTCAAAGTGACCTCTCGTGTTTTTGTTAAATAGCATGATCATTTACATCATTTGTGGGTATTTTCAACTGGAATAATCTTGTAATGAGTACACTTCAGATTATAGGTTGTGCAACACCATGTCAACACGCTGGGGGCATTCTGGCTATTCCGAGAACAGCTCCTGTTGTATGCACTACCTTTTAGCCTCAAGTCCTCATTGCTGAGATGTCTCTGAAAGGTGAGTCCACTCATCATGTACGATTGTAAAACATCTTTTTCCTTCTATTTACTGAGTTAGTATGCAGTAGGTGGTTCACTGTTACAGACAAAACACCCCCATACATACAAACAAAAGCATTGATCAATGAACTACTAGAAAAATCTCATTTGTGTTGATGTATTGGACACTGGAGGTCAAGGTTTGCATTCCATACAACAGTATAGTGTGTTCTGTGCCACTTGACCTTAACGGGGACCTGTAATGCTCATTTTGGGGTTCATACTTCTATTTTGTGTTTCTCATAAACATGTTTTTATGCTTTAATGTTCAAAAGAACCCTTTAATTTACTCCTACTGTCTGTGCTGGAATTTCTGTGTTCACCCTTTCTCAAACTCCATTTTTGCATCTGCCTCATTAACCCGCCCCTCCCAAAAAAGCCTAGTTTACTCTGATTGGTCAGCATTTCTAGGTCTTCCATATCAGTACTCTTGGCATCACTGCACCATCATTGCAGCCGAGGGATGACTGTAATGGAGTTTAACATCACTTTCTTCCATGAAAAATCACTAATAAAAGCTTCTTGCCAAAATCTTTGCAAACTCACATGTCCCAGCAGCAACATTAGCAACCAAGATTTATTGTTTACCTGATGTTAGCATGTCGCTACATGTAGCAGCACACCTGCAGCAGGGAAATGACTGTAACAGATTACAGAGACGTAACACTTTATACCCAAAAAAATCACCAATAAAGGCTTATAAACTAAAATCTTAACAACCAGGCATGTTTTAGCAAAACTATTCTTTGAATTAGGGAAGAAATTAACAGTATTTACAAACCAAGATTACATGTTTCCCTGATGTTAGCATGTAGCTACATGAAGCAGTGTAGGCTGCACGCATGTAATGTAAACTCTTGTAGTAGTGTGCCAGGGGCAGATTAACATGTAAAGATATCTATCATAAATTGATGTCAACTTGTCTAAAAAGAAAAAAAAAAAAACAAATATTGGAAACAGAACAGCCTATTCAGAGGGATCTGAAGCCTGTTTTTTGCTCAGAGGGATTACTTTTACATATGTTTAGCTCATTATTTGAGACTTTGGTGATGTTTCATATGAACATCTGATATTCACAGTTACTATATCACAGAAAATTAGGAAAAGGATAATAGGGCCCCTTTTAAGCATGACAAAATTTACACTGCTGGTGTGTTTTCTTCCTACCAATGAGGTCACCAGATGAGCAAAACACTCACATTGTTATTTTTGTACGGAGCCCAGCAGGTATCACAAGCTAGATTTTTCATCATTAGTAAATGCTTACCTCAAACTACTCATTTGTGTGTAAGAGTTGTTAATTTCTACGCATGAGTAACTCATTTGGGTGCACAAATTGGTATTACATACCCTCTAATATGCCATTTGTGCACACAAATTAATTAATTTGCTCTCTCAAATGAATAGCATCAAGTTAGTGTAGCAGTAGGAGCTGAAGTAACAGGTTGTGGTGGCTCTGGTCAATGTCTCTGGTGTCCTGTGTCAATTGCTGTGGTGTTTCTGAACCATTTTTGCCCATTTGTCGGCCAAGCTGTGCAGGTAATTCTTTGATAACCTGCTCACTTGTTCTTGGGGTTCTGTATTGCACTGTGACGGTTCAACATATATCATCTACTGTACACTGACAATGCATACAAGCTACAAAGAGAGCTTTTGTTATAAATCAACGGTTTTACATAAAAGTCACTCTTGCAGCTTATTTCTGAGAGTTCAATAAAAATGTTGGGTCTGTCATTATTGTACCAGACATGGGTTCAGTCGTTCCTTATGGGAGTACAGGAGCCTTCAGGCTGCAGGTTCTCCTAGTAAGCTTTGCTGTGTTCAGCACTAACTCTGAAGAAATATAGGTGGCATTTCTCACATATCCTGGTACGTTGAAAATAGCATTCCATTATAAAGTATGAATCATAACCAGGCACACCTGCAAAAAATAAAGGGAGGGATAGAGAGAGCATTATTTATATGTTCCACTTTGAACTCACTGGTCTTTATTGGGCTGTTACCGAAATAAATGCTCACCATCAAAGTTCCCCTAAACATATTAATTGCTGGATTTGATGATACCTACATTCGAGCTCTGCACCTGCTTATTAAAACACTGCACATCCTGCCTGGCTGCATTTTCTGAGTCATTAACGCTGTGCCACTGCTGAGCAGGTTGCCAATTTTCAACAGTGGGGTCAACTAGGAACAAAGGGAACCAAGGTGTTCACAGCCACCAGTATGAATATACTGTAAGCTTTTTGTTTTCTTCCTTTCACCTCTCTATCATCTCGTCTACATTTTGAAAGGCGGTGTGTTTTCATTGTAATCAGAATCATCAGAAACAGACCACTGCAATAAACCACCCACTAGTGCTCTATACATACCATAAACTCTCACTTAAATCCCACATCAAATGCGAGGACTTATCTAATTATCAGCATTCAAATGCTGGAAAAAGATTTATACCTTGCAGTACTTGTTTGGTTAATTCTGTAGATTATCTTAGAGATATGCATAGAATTTTTTTCTTTGTTTTCTGTGTAAAGAGAAAGGCACTAACATTTCCTGGCTGGTTACTTCATGTGTTTAATTATACATGTGCAAATTGCTCTAAAAAAAAACATTGGCTTAGTGCAATTAATGTCCGCCTGCCAACATTGTTTTCCCAAATCACATACTGAGACCTCTCTCCTGTCCTAAGCAACAATAATGACATATGTTCAAGCTAAATGTCTACATGCTAATGATGGAGCTTTGGATTGTGCAGGTGTGGGCCTGGTTGGATCCACAGTAGCAGTGCACCTCTAGGGATGGCAATGCGGGTCAGTCATTTCACAACTTCAACTGGCAAGAAATTGTACGGTTGTGGTTGTCAGAGGATGAATTTGACAGAATTTTGTGATCCCTGACTTTTCCTTTAGTCTACCATGAGGCTGACATTTGTGGTTTTGAGTGAAATGCCACCACAACTTTTGGATCAATCGCCATAACATTTGATACACCCAGTCATGTCTCCCCTTGAATTGTATTAGGTTGATGACTTCTTTGCTTTTCATCTAGTGCCATCATCTACTCAAAGTTTTAATTTGACTAATACTTTGTTTTATGACTTGTAAAACACTTGTAAAAATAATGACATTGCTATCATCCTCAGCAGTACTTTGTATCTCATGCCAAATAACTACTGTGATCCCTGCTCATCATATTTTTTACACTTTGGCAGAAGGGGCAACCTTTTTTGTTGTATTGTATATTGATGCAGGGGGTTAGTAGTTAGGTTAAGGCAACAAAACTTGGTAAGAGTTAGGAAAAGATTGTGGTTGACGTTAGGAGCGTCATTTGACTCACGTGACTAGAAACTCGTGAAAAAATAACTCAAAGTTGACTTGTACAGTAGCTTCACATGGGACACAGACACGGGTCTCCTGGGTCAAAGTCAAGTGCTTGTTGGACCATCCACCTCCTCTTTGACCCACCCTAAGTTGATCTGACATCTTAAAATGCAGAGTTGGTTGGAAGCCTGGTGTGCATGTTATTCTAAAGGATGCACTGTGTGTTCATATTTGACACCCTGGGAGTGACACCCCACTGACATAAGACATTATCAGTAATGCATGCTAAACTAAGATGGTTAAATTGATAAGCACTCGGGATTTATCTGCCGAACATCAGTCTGAGCGAATAATGGCCCTGTTGACTGCCATTGGCCTATCAGCAAATAAGATGACATTCACTGATGACAATGGCTGATGTTTTTCTTTTGTGTCACATCAATTCTGGGCAGGCTAAAAAGCAGGACCCCAGACTAACAGCCACAAACTTAAATTAATGAACCAGTACAAGAAGAATACAGTGACTGTTTGGCAGATGGGCTCTATGATGTCACTGTTGTGTGATGAAATGGCCAGTGGCAGCCAGCATTCCATCCTCTTGGGAAAAAAAGAAAACGTGTTTGTGACTAACTGTTCCTGTTCCTCTTTGGGATGAAAGGACTTAGTAAACTCAGTGTAAATGTGTCAGAGGATGTATCCTATCGTTTCCTAATAATGCTTTTTTTGTGAACAACAAATGTGAATTAACATCGGCAGGAGGAGAGCTCGTTAACGGTCACTCTAAGCAGCCAGTGGTGGCAACTAACAGCTCATTGTAGGTGCATTCAGGTACATTATGATGTGTTCAAGCTGTGTTCAGCAAAAATTAGTATTAGGTGGAGGTAAATTGTAATGTTCTCATGATGCGTTCAGTGTAATCTTGTAAAATAGAGCTTTTGGCGAGAAACTTGAATAAATTCAGTTGTTTGAAACAGAAATATGTTGATGTTTTCATAGTAGAATAAAATATATATATTAGAGATGGAATTATGGTACCTTATATACAGTAAAAAAAAAGGCATTTAAAGCATTTTTTTTTTTTTTTCACGTGGAGGCTGTTTCATACGATTGTATTACTGAATATTTGCTTATTTAAAAGTAGTGTAATGAGGGCCTTAAATAATTAAAACTGTTTAGATGTTTTTTTTTTTTGTCTAGATTTATTTGTTGTCCTGGCACAAAAGGGGAATAAATAACAACAAAGAAAAAAAAATAAACAACCTAATCCACTGGTATCAATACTGGCCAAGTTGCACATCCCTAATAAATATACACCTGCTAAACCTCAGCATGATATTAGCACCCAAGTACAGCCTCACAGAGCCTTACCCTCACCCTGTTTTTGTTTTGGTTGTTGTTTTGTTTTTTCTCTGTTCATGGCCATGATGACAATCGCTTAAGCTAACACGCAGAAGGAGAACATCTGGGAAATTGATAGAGATTACAGTTAAAACAGTTGTATACCAAACGGGCGAGCTTCATGTTTGCAGAGTGGTTATGACAGTCTTACAGCATCATCTGCAGTGAGCTCATGAAGAAACACACCCAGATATAGCCTGCAAATGCTAGATTTGTCACAGTCTCTCTCTCTGTTACTCCTCTCCACCCTCATTCACTATTCCCCAGGTCCCTTCATTGCCATTTTCTATCCATCCACCAGATGCCCTCGGACTACCCCCTCCTTTCCCCCACACCTCTCTGCCCCACCCATCTCCACATCTGTTCCCACTTCCCTCATCTGCTCTGCAGTTGCCAGGTCTTCCCCACCCAACCCCCCTCACCTGCATCTCATTCCTTCGTCAACCTCTCTCAGTTCCATTTATCCCATGCTGGTTTGTCCATGTTTCTATACTACATTTATGTTCCAAGTCTCTGTTTTGGGGCCACCTGTACCAGTCCCTGTATCTGCACCTGCCTGTAAGCTGATTTCTCCAATAAATCACTGAAAATCTTTCATTGTTGCCTGAACTATCTGCATTTGGGCCTTTCCCCTGTTGCCTCCCATGCACCAGCTGCTACAAAACTGTTGGTACTGTCCCCAAATGCACCACCATAATATTTGCCCCTGACATATTTTCATAAGAGTTTAGGCCGGCCCCTGACAATTCTGATCTCAATGCCTCTCAACCCTGAGTGTTTTCTCACCTTTCACAGAATGATAATGGGTTTGGCCAGAGCTTCCTCCTGTGCTGGCACAGAGCTCCAAAATAGCGGAGGTTAATCTGGCAACGTGAGACTCTGCTCACCCAGATAAAAGGAGACGAGGGAAAACTGACAATCTCCCACCACTGAAAGTGTGAAAACTTTATTTATCCAAAGAGATCAGAAAGTCTCTTAAGTTTTGTCCATGTAAAAAGAAAGCAATTCACACACACTCTGCAGTTACCCATGGGTGGTCTGAAATTAAACATAGTAAAAAGTTATGTTGATATCTGCAGGCATGAAAAGTGTGACCCAATTATACCATTTGCCATTAATGAGGCCTGAATGAGGGCTGGAAGTTTGCGGGGAGAGGTTTCAGCCTATTTGGGACTAATGCCTGGCATGGCAGAGCGCTGGACACTGATGAGATCGGCTCTCGTTCCCTCTGCTCTGAGATATTGCACTGACCTCTGCAGCCCGCATCCCAAGATTACCTTGACATCTGCTGGGTGGGTTTCAAAAAGCTAATTAATCCCTGCTGACCTGAAGTTTGGCTGTCTGTTCTAAAAGCAGCTCTAGTCTCAGGGTAAAGACCCACTATAGGTCAGCTCACAGCTCCCATATGACTTTTTCTTGGAAAACGGTATGATGCTTTTCTTGGACAGCTCTTTGGAAAGTCAGAGAAAAAAAATAGTCAGAGATTTGACTGAAAATTGCCTTTTTTGGCTGGCTTCACGTTTCCCCTTGAACCCATTTATTTATATATATATTTAAAAAAAATATATCAAATTTGTTAGTGAGTGGTTATTTCAGTGGCTGATCCACTGCACCAAAAGCCCACAACTCCCACTTCACATTAGTGAGTATGATTTTCCCTAGCTTTGTTTCATGGCCTCTTCCAGCTCACTGAGTACTGCAAACAGTTCCCACCATGAGGCAACATTAATATTCATGAATAATGCAAAAAAAGAGAAAATTAATAAATAAACAGCCAAGACATTTGGCAATGTCACCTCCTAAAAAGTGCTATAGGGCCCCTGATGGAGCTTGTGATTTTTCTTCCATGACATTTGTAATTGTAACAGTCAGAATAAAAATAAAAAAATAAAAAAAATAAAAATTTAAATTGAAGGCCTCACCGATATTTCCCAAAGTCCTCAAGGGAAAGTGATATGCCCCTGTGGAGGTATAGTTTCTGCAGGTTCAGAGAAGTGGGAATTCTTGAAGATATTTGCAAATTTATTGCTATAGTTTTCAAGCAGGTGAAGAGAGCCCTGGGCAAAATTAGGTTTATCTGAGCGATGTTTGTGTGGTATTCTGAGGGGAGCGGATAACCCTTTCCGTTTGTCATCGCACAGACGAGTGTGCTCAGCTGCTGCGCCGAGGGAAATTACTAGGTTGTTGTCTACATGCAAAATCCACATTTGAAACGAGATGGTCCTCAGGCAAACATGTCAGGGCTTTTTTGTGATGGATAAAAATGTGCTCTTCTGTGCCAGTGAAGGTCAGACAAAAAGCAAATATGAATATAATTTGCAAAACCTTTGCTCTGTTTTCATGTGAACACCCTTGTTTACATGACTTTTTTTTTTTTTTGTTTTTTTTTTGTAGTTTTTTTTTTTTAAGGCTTTTTTAAACTGAAAATGCATAAATGATGAACATTTGGAGCTCTGCTTTGCCAACGGCCAGGTAATGTGTTAACCTACAATCAGGGCTGTTACTTAGATAAAATTAAAATTTAAAAAAAGTACAGAATAACAAAAGAGAGAAAATGAATTGAGAAGAAATAGATCTTTTTATAACTAAATTATATTGATGTCTAAATTATATTGACGTCTGTTTTTTTTTATGTAAAACTGGTTTAGTCAGTGTTTGTTTTTTTTTTTTTATCAGTTTGAATGAGCAGGTCCTCGGAGACCTAGGTGAATTAT
>JAPZEB010000021.1:5226837-5242365 GCA_029783705.1 Chaetodon striatus | reverse complement strand
ACTTACCCAGCTGTTGGTGGTCAGTAAATACCTAAAAAATGTAAGCTAGCTGCTCATCAATGGCACATTTTATATTTCTGTACATACAAATCATACAAGACATACATAAAAGACATTGCCAAAGGTGTTTTCCCTCAGCTTCTGGTCTTTGTGAACATCTCAGTAACATAAAAGTGAATTTGAACAGTCACAGTAGAAAATATTACCTGGAGAGTTTAATACAGGTCACATTTTACAAGTTGCCTTGAATCTCAAGAATCCCAAGGCATGTATAGATTTGCATCATAATATGTTTAGCCCATTATGATGATTGAGCTCCCACATAACAGTTACAGTCAAGTAATTGTGGTAGTGGTAAATGGGATTGCACCCTAAATGTTAAATCCATCTGAAAACCTCTCTTCTGCATAGAAGTAATTCTATTTTATATACCTATTTTGCAGACAGGGGTGCAGAATAGGAGGAAAACCCCAAATGATTCAGGGGCCCAGAGCTGGATTATATATATCCAGTGTTTCCGGACCTCGAGTGAGCTGCTGTCAGGGGGCCTAGAATTTAGAACAGCACCACTGCTTGCAGACAGTTTGCAAGTGTTAGATTTACATTTTTGCTGCGGGGTTGTCCACTTTTTCCGCCACCTTTCTCTTCTACCTCAGTTGCTGATTTCTTATATTTTCTAAAATGCCTTTCAGAAGCCCCCCAGAAATCTTAGCCAGGCTGAGCAGCGGGTTTTACTGGACATTTAGGTGACAAAAAGCACAATCTGGAAATCAGCAAGAGAGTTGCCTGTCACATAATGAGCCATGTATCTTACTCAGATGTCTTGTGGGTGGCATTGCATTCTGGCCTACTGAGGCTACTTCCGGTGGAGAAAATGTTTTTTTTGGTTTTTTTTTCTGCCTCATTTGTGATGGATTTCTCCCCGAATGACTGCTGAACATGCAAAATGGGGAGTCTTGGGAAAAGCCATTTTACTGCAGTTCTAGGGATTCTGAGGACTGTCAAACCCATTTCACTCATCACACTTTATCCTACCTGCTATAGAAATATTTCAGTGTTGTATCATGTCTACATTAGTTACTTAAGTCAGAGAATGCACCTCCAAATAACAGAATGGACTGAGAAATCCACAGTATGACATCTTTACAGTGTGTCGGAGTAGAATTTTCTTCTGTGTCTTGATGACTACACAATTTCAAGTTTCTTAGTTCAGTGTTTTCTGGCAATTTGAGAATTGTTGGAGTTCACTAATGGTGACTGGACTGTCAGACTGTAGAAACCTCACAGGAAATTGCAGAGATATTGCAAAACAATACCTAACAGCCACCGGGCCTGAGTCATGGTCACTGACTCATTCCAGTTTTTGTCGAGCCACTAGTTAGTCCAATACCTCACACGCAAGCACTGTGCCCTGCTGCACTGTTTTTTTTGTTTTTTTTTTAATCTCACTGCTAGAGATGACTCTTTATGAAGGAAATGTTTCAGTTGAAATGAGGGCCATTCACTCACATTTTGACTCTGGTCCCATGTACCACTCGAGTATGCATGACTGATAAGGACTCTTTAACAGCTAAATGGATTACCGCATCAAGGACACTGTAACCTCAGTAAAGGATCAGGAGGAAATTGCTTCCACTTTCTGTGTACACGCTGTGAGTTATGTTTCAAAGAATTCCACCTTCAATAATGTATTTCGTTAATGCTGCCTTCATTGACTAGATCTTGTCAGCCCTGATTATGAATTTGACGGTAAATACTAAACAGAACATTTTGACTCAGAACACTTGTCAATTAAACAGTACGACCAGACTTCCTTTTATGAAGTTTTTTAGGTAGCGTAATGGTGTAATATATCTATCGATTTTTAAAATGAATATGTACACAACAGAATTGCTGCTGGCAGGATTGTAAAGCCCATCACTTCCTACACACTAAAGAACTGTAGGAACGGTCACCACGGTTGAAGCACTGTTGTGTGACATTTCTGATGAAACAAAAATTGGCATTTATCTATTCAACCATGTCACAGATTTCTTACTTTAAGATATTTTTTTTATGAATCATAGCCATCTTTCAACATACATCAAACAAGCAGCATTTCTTTCAACTGAGGGAAGAAGAGAGAGATAACGTGGCTGAAAGGAATTCAAAGCAAGAAAGCGGTTCACTGGCCCGCAATAAAGGATTGTGGGGGAACTGGACAGCTCTCAAGTGTGAGAAAAGCGAGGCATTGTTGATACAGAAGCAGGCATCAAGGACACTGTGGTAAGGAAAATCACACATAACTCAAACAATCTCAAAGATCATAAAATGTTCTTTGAAAGTAAACACCTGTCTGATCTTGTAAATCCTCTTGTGTAACATACTGGGGAAAGGCAGGCATTAGCATGCAGTTATTTTGTATTAGCCCACTAATGAGTTACAGCCATGTTGTATGTCAGGTCTAATTACAACGATTTAACAATAAACTGCTTTAATCAAGTGTGCAGTGGCAACGTCCATCAGCAACAAGTCGTTCTCGTGGTTGTTTACAGAGTGACACATTAATCTAATTAAATGCAATGAGATGTGTCAGGTATTTTGAAGAGGGCACACTGCGTGTCCCCAAACTATTTCCATTTTCCCTTTCCACCATGAAACATATCCCATTTGTCACATGCGTACCTCTGGGTATGATGGAGAATTCAACTGTGCATACTATTATCGCCTCTTACTGACAATGCCTAGTCATATGCATGCAATTCACAGAGGTCACCTTTCCAGGCCTCTTGGAGTTATTGCCAGGGGTCATGTGCCACGCGTGACTGCCTGAAAGCACGTCAACCAAGAGGGAAAATTATTAAATTTATGTGGTGGGGGTTAGGAAAATGACTTTAAAAAACATGGCTTTGCTTTTAGTGTAATGCCTGGGGTCAGGAACTTTGGAGCCTCAGAATACTCAGAACAAATCAGAGAAATGCACCTGGTGCTTCCCTATTGAAAAGAATCCATTCTATGCCCTCTTCAGTGTAATCTGTTTCCCACTCTCATAGTGTGAGCCAGATGGGGTACATTTAAAAATCCACTTATTATTTCATATTAATATCAGATGGATCAAATAGCTGTGTGTAATGTGAGGGTGGCTGCTCTGAAGAAATCACAGAGAAGTAGAAGGGCACTCAGAGAGTGCAGACCTCCGCCAAGGCCAAATGGCCTATCTCACAATGTTAAAGAAAGTGAAAAAAATGATCTGTGTATCTGCCCCATGATCTGGAGCTGCTCCAAAATTTAATGGGTTCTTCCGTAGCCCATGCTGGACCCTTCCACCAAGTTTCACAAAAATCAGTCCAGTGGTTTTTCCGTAATCCATGCAGCTAACAAATGAAGCATCAACCATAGGTTGAATATGCTGAACATCCTTGGCAGAGGGGATATCACCTACACTATAACTATTTTCAGCTTTTTTTTTAGCTTCTTTTAGCTAATTGTTTTGGTTTTAATTCTCAGTCTTGCACATCAACACGATTTTCTACAGCAGCAGGCACCTGCGTGTGGCAAGAAAAGTTCTTGTAAAACTATTGTGCACTACCGTCACAGCACCAAAAAGCCAACCCAATCACTGGAAAATATGTTGACATTTTACTTTCGTTTCTGCTAACAATTATATATTATTATGAAAAAGATCATTGTTGGCTTAAAATACACTTTTTTGGGGGAACACTCTGGGCAGGAAGAGCAGTGGTGTCTCAGTAACAAAGCAAACAGTTCTCAGGCCACAGTCCTGGCAGGAAAAGCAACAATGTCTCTGTTAAAAAATGACTTTTCATAGCACTATCCCCACCAATTGGGTGCTACAAATCACCCACAATTGGAGCCTAAAAATCTGCTAGAAACATGCTGAAAGGTTGCTACAAAGCCCCCACATCTGAAGCTTGAAAAGCTGATGGAAACACCAATGGGTTGCTACACAACACCCAGGATTAGATCCTAAGAAGCCACTAGAAACACATAAATGGGTCGCGGAAAAACACCCAAAATTGGAGCCTAAGAAGCCAAAAGAAACACACCAACAAGTCGCTGTAAAATATTCTCCACTGGAGCCTAAGAACACATGAGAAACACACTGACAGGTCACCACACAACACCTATGATTTGAGCCTAAGAAGCCACAAGACACACAGACAGGTCACTACAAAACACCCACAGTTGGAGCTGAAGAAGCCACTAGAAAGACACACACAAAACGCCCATGATTGGAGCCTAATAAGCTAATGGAAACACCCAGACAGGTTGCTAACGAATAAACCTATGGAAACACAGCAATGACTTGCTAAAACACAAACGTTTTTGTTTGTTGGGCTTAAACAGTAGTCTGAAGTAGTCTGCAGCTTGGCAGACATCTCACCAAGGTGACCTGCCCTCCAACATCTCCACCATCTTCCGATGAGAAAGTTAGCTCATGTACTTTATCACTTTAGAAACGTTCATGATTTATGTGAAACCCGCAAAACATGCCATATTATTGGTGTGCAGAAACGCAAATGCTGATGTTTTCCTCTGGTGGCTGGGCTGATAAAGCAGATGAAATTAGCAACTAACTGCTGACGAATGTTTACTATCCAGCAGGTAAAGAGCCAGATATTGTTTTCAGGAGAACACAGAGACCAAACTATATCTGAAAGGATATTGAACTTCCTCAGGTGACAGAAACCAGTGCCAGCACATTATCTATACCCACCCTTCAGGGCAATAAAATACCAAGGTGGTGTGTCTTTAATCTTCACTGAAGTGGCAAAAAAATCTATTATTGCAGAGTGCATGGGTCACTGCACTAATTTTTACGATAAATTTACCAATCATGTGGAGTACTATTCTGTCTGTGAGTATATCTTCTGTGGCTCTGGGAGGAGCTTTAAAGAGTTACAGAGAGGACCCTGCATAATGTCATTAGGGTTATCTTGGTCTGGGCTTGGACAAAAATAATGACACTTATCAGCTGCATCATGGGAAGTGTAGGCTCCAGCGTTTTGGAGCTGGGCTCAAAGACAAGACGCCCTTTGGTATACAGATTTTGATCATTCTGTTTTAAATCTGTTTCTTGCAAGTCTCTCAACTTTATGCAAATGATGTATGAAATGTGCTAGTGCTCTTTGCATTGGCTTAGGAAGGCAATTGGCAAAAGTGCAAAAAGATGCCTGTGAGTTCAACCATATTTCTGAGGTTCACATTTAAGCTGCCATCAAATCTATTAAATACAGTCCATTTGAGTATGAAACCTTGCAAAAGCAGTCTTGGGCTCTTTCTCCCATTCATTTCCAGTGAAAAGCTTTTTCCAAATTAGGTCTTGGCTGCTGTCTTCTAGCTCTGAAAGACAGTTAATCACATGATTGTAATTAATGAAATTGTCATGCCATGATAACTGGTAATGATACTCCTTAAATCTTTTACTGTTCTTTTTTACATCAGGTGATCATGATGAAGTGTATAAAGGTTTTCATTAAAAGTCATTTAAAAAAACACTGCATCCAAGAATCCAATCAAGGACTATGTGTGACACAGACACACACACACACACCCACATGCACGCACGAAAAAGGCAATAATTTGAAGACGCGGAGGTGGTGTTGGACAATTATTTCGCATTCATTAGTGAACAGACCATTCCAAGGCCTTCTGGGTTCTTGCTAAATTAGCGCTGAACAATGTTGAGATGGAAACATTGCAGGCAACAAAGATAAAGTGTTTAGCAGGCTTCAGGGCATTTTTATATTGTAATAATTAATGTTCTATGCCACCATGATGCAGGAGTGTCAGCAGCTTAATTTAAATCCTGCTCAATTTCTTCCTGACTTAATCTTCATTATTTTCCCATTGCTTGCAACATGTTTACCAGTGATTAAAATGTTCCGGAGCAGGGGGAAAGCTTCAAGTAATGGTGATCGCTACATAAGGGACTTTTCGTATTTTTCAAATGTGGTTTTCACATATTCATAAATTAGATGTGAGGTCTGGCTCATGTTTATGTGCACGAGGACTAACCATCGAGCACTCATTCTTTTGGATTATTCATGAGTCTCCATTAGCGCAGTGGCAATTTGTAATTCAGTGTGATACAGTTGAGAAGCGCTGTGCAGGATTAAGGAGCTGATGGCAACCAACATCAATCAAATTCCGAATTCCGTAATTCCTCATGGTTACGGGGAAATAGAGTAAAACTGAACGGGAGGCACCTCTGGTCTAGTGTAATTAACAACACAATTACTGAAGCAATCGATTATTTTTGGAGAGATGGTCATCATTTAGGCATTGCAGGCTGGGAAAGAATAAAAATGAGTTGCCATCTATCAATGGCTTAAGAGTGAGCTTTTCTCAACAGCTAAAAAAAACAGCAGTAACCGTCCTTTACATTAAAACAACAACAGTGGTCATTTATTTAAATGACATAATCCTACATTGACACTAAAGCTTGGAGGTTTTAAATTGCTACAAAGGGCAAGGTGAGGTGCTACAGAAAGAGATGTTGTCTTCCCATGCTCATTTTTTAACATTACGTCATTGAATCACTTCATGACGTCATGACTCTGTCCAACCATTAATTGTGTTTATATTTCTTGTTCTGTTCCTCATGTTATCAACCACTGGGTTTATATGCACACTAATGTTCCACTACTGTTTCGAATATGACACCATTCTGAATTTGATATGGGTCATGTCAGTAAGATATTACATTTGCATATTCTGAATTAGGTCCTCTTCTGAATGTGGTATTTTCCAGTTAAGACATGTTGGATATGTCGATATTATTCCCATTTTTTGGAGCGTTCGTTGGACATATATATTGGAATGTGCATTTCAAATGGGCTTTTTACCACAGTTTACAACACATGGCCTCTTGCACATTTACTGTCAGCCTTGTATGTTGCACACAAACCAACTAGCCACCAGTTTGCAAGGCTGGTCGGAAGGTAATGGTAAATGGACCTGTGCTTGTAAAGCCCCTTTTTAGTCTTCTGACCACCCAAAGTGCTTTTTACACTACAAGTCACATGCACCCATTCACACAAAGTCATACACTGGTGGCTGAGGCTACCATACAAGGCACCACCTGCTATGAAACAGTCATTGGGAGCAATTTGGTGTTCAGTATCCTGCTCAAGGTACTTAGACATGCAGACTAGAGGGACCAGGGGTCAAACCTCTTATCTTCCCATTAGTTGACGACCCGCTCTACCTTCTGAGCCACAGCAGGAAGGAGAAACACATCTACTTTAAAATATCATGAAAGACTTGCATATCAAGGGGTTTTTGGATACACGCAAATATATCCATGTCGAACTTTTAAAGAAGGAGGAGCTGAAGGAATGAAAGACGAAGGTTGTGTTTGCACAGACAAACAAGTCCAGCACGAGTGATAAATATGGCTGCTTGTAAACTGGTACATTATTGAAATATACATTTTCTTTCGCCCTGCAAGCAGCTTAGTAGGAATATTGTCTTTTACAGAATAAGGGCAAAATCTGAATAGTCTGTGCATATAAATGTAGTCACTAGCTCTTCCCTACTCTCAGATACTGCCACTCCTATTTGCCCAGCAATCACCTTTCCTCACTGCCGCCCATCTCCCCACCTGCACTTCATTCCCTCACGAGCCACTCTCTCTCTATTTACTGGCCCAGATTCATTGTTACTCTGCCAGATTGTCTAGTGTGTTTAGCTTTCCAGTGTTTCTGATGACCTGTTTTGCCAGATTCTTGGATTCCTCTGCCTGCCCCTTGTCGGAATTGTTTGCCTTATCTTCTTGTTTTGACCCCTGCCCGTCTTTGAACTGAGTAAAGCTAAACCCTCCTACAACACTCACTACTCTCCGTGTTGTGCTTTTGGGTCAAAAAAGAAATAAGTGGCAGGCCAGGAGGTCTTGTCTTTACCAGCTGTAGACACGTGTATGTACATTGCACATACCACGATTCCTCCACGATTGTATTGTATGTGTTCTTTCCCTTTTACAAAGAAAAATACATGTTGGCAATGCCTCCAAGCACTGACACACTCACAGTGACACAATTCACTTGAATGATGAATAATATAATTTCATACTGATCTAAAACCCTTTACATAATCTCATTTATGTGTTTCATGATTTGCTTGTTCTTTAATATACTATTATAAAATCATCAATCATAGTAGTAGTAAAAATAGTAGTAGAAATATGTTTTCACTAAACCCTCCCCCCTCAGTTCTGAACACTAAAACCCAATGAATTGTCATATAAGATTTTATGTGATAACAAAGAGTTTATAGCTTGGCTTTTTTGGTGTTGCACTCTTTCATTACTTTGTGGATCTTTACAGTTGAGGAGGAGGCCAGAGTGGATAGTTTCATTTACAAAATATGTGACCTGGACACAAAGACCAGCGTTTTTCTACCAATGATGGTGATCTTTCCAGAAGTTAATAAGACCTTAACCAACTGATGCTAAATCAGATACAACACTTTAAAAACCTGCTATAAAGTGTATCGACACCCAGGCTAGTAATCCAGCTTGCACTGCCATTTATCAGTTGCCTGCCCTGCACACACCCTGTACAATATAGCCCTGAACAAAATGCGGAGCATGATGGTATAGCTGAATGTACAGAGGAGGCAGAGTTGCTTCTCAGTAGCACACACACAAAATATTTGTAAGGTTGGATAAAACAAAAAATATAAAATCATGATGCAAAAACACACTTTTTTCTGAGCAAAGAAAGGCACACTCAAGGACCACTTTTCCTGTCAGTGGCATGCACAGTTGTATGTTAATACATATAAATGAGCATATATGTGTGTATGTATGTATCTTTGCAGCAAAGATGATAAAATGTTTGAAACAAGGATAAAGGCTGATAGTTTGACCAAAATTAAAAAGGGCACTATCTAATTTCCTGGTTTTAAGCATTGTCATTTTCTGAAGACCACATTTTATCAGTAACCTATCCATCATTTTCATTGCAGAAAATATTGCATCTAAATTGTGATCTCTTTCTAACACTGTGGACTACATAGCTTGTGCTCTCGAGGACCTTTCGCTCAGTGGTAACAGATTATAGTCTTTGAGGCTTTGAAGGTGACTCGTTTAACTTCTAGTCAGGGCTAATCTGTCTGGATTTTGTCAGACGTTAGAACAGCCTGTATCCTAAGATAAGGGCTAGTCAGGGCAGGAACTGACTCTAGCAGCAGCAGGATTTGGAGGTTGAGCCACTGTGGTTCAAGGAAGAGTTTCACGCATAACAGCTGGTGAAAAATAATTCCCAAAATCAACACTACATCTATTGCCCTCAAATACAATCCTGTAACAAGAAATGCAGTTGGACAAAACACAGCTGGGGTTTTTTCAGGCTTCTATTGTGGTCTTATGTTATGAAAGAGCCCCAGACTTTCATTCTGCTGTAATTGCACATTGGAGTTTCAAGTTGTGTCTTTTAGGGGGAGAACTCGTGTTCTGCCGTTATCAGAAAATTAGAAGCCAAGAACTGCGTGGGAGTCGAAGATAAATCCACAAAGCGCTCCCTGCTTTTCACTAGCATAATGTCAATGCCAGATGAATGTAAAACCACCCTGCATCAATAGATTAGACTTAGCAAAGTTGATATAAGGGTTCGCACAGGAAGCAAAGCATTCAATAGAAAAAGAATAAAAGAATGCCTCTCTGTATTTAGTTCATTTTTCTGAATTTGAACTTTTGAATGTGCTGTAAAAGATGCCTCTGCCCAATAATGAGGAACTTGGAGAATTAGGAGTTCAGGAGCTTCCTAATCTGAACATTCATGTCGGATCATGGTTGCTAATTACAAAGTCAGAGAGTGAAAAGGGAATCTGATTATTTAGATGACAATAGAGTATTATTGTACAGCTGTTTGATGATTCGAAACCTTTTCACCAGATTTATATGATGTCCTCCTGGGGGGAAAAAAAGCACACAATTTAATGCAAAAGGCTTAATCATGCATTGTTACTCATAATGAGGGATTCCTTTGCCACACAACGCTTCATTTGTTTTTGTATTGACACTGTCATTCCCAGGTATTCAAATACCAACACTTTGTCGTGCCCCTTGGCATATGATATGGAAACTAGAGGCACCCTTTGGCATCTCTGGGCTTTCAACTAACTCCAATGTAAACCTATTTATGCCAATATATGATGGTCAGGGCAACTTAATAGTATAAATAGCAAGAATTTCCAGGTGGGGTTGGAGGAAGGGGAGGTAGATGGACCAAACAAACACAGACTAACACTCAAGAGACTGCTGTTCATGTCCTGTGCAAAACCAATAGTCACTGTACGTGGTCAGCATACATGTGATGTATTTACATTACGTTACATACTTATTTTAACCACAACATGATATTTTTTTTGATAACCTAACCAAGTAGTTTTATCGCCACAGGTTCAACCCTGCACTGGTCCATATTAGTAATACTATCCTCCACTCACAAGCACGCATTTGCCCGCTGAAATTTGCATAAACACAGCCAGCCAATCAGGATGTGTCTACCCAGACATGCCTACAGAGGAGCCATATGACTGCCCAAGCATCCTACACCCTCTACAGAGAGCAGTGTAGGACTGACAGGGCCCCTAGGTAAAGGGCTCCACCTTTGCTAATAGAATTAGGGCTATAATATCGTAGCTTATATTTTGTTGCCTGAATGTAACGCTGCAGTCTAACAATGTTAACCACATGTTTGAACGTGTTTTAACCAGGAGACAGCTCTGCATCACATACAGAGGTTAAATGTTGTGTTTCACAGATATGGATACCTTCACTGTCTGTATCACGTGCTGAGGGCTGTGAGAAAGTGTCAGTATTTGACAACCTGGGATAAAAACATGTTGCACTATCACACATTCATACAAACACACATACATACCAGGCATGCCAGATGTCTTACCAGTACCTTGCTGACTGTGAAATCCTCTGAAGTATTCTCCCCTTCAGAGTTCCAAGGAGTCCAGAATAGCCCTAACAGCCACCTAATGAGCAGTGCCATCATAAGCGAGCAGCTGGCTTTGACACCTACTGTATCTGCTGTGCACACACTTGCACACACATTCACCAGCATGGCTTAAAAACACACCCACATGAGCAGAACAAGACATGACACCCTCTTTCAAAAGCCACACACGTGAAACACATACGCACTCACAGACGCACACATCTGAAGTTTCATCTCCTATGTAATATTTATTTATTTCATTTATTTTAATACAGGCTGTCTGCCATGGCTGACATGTGTGGGAGGAACAGTGCAGCCTGCAGGTTGTTAAATTCAGTTGAGGTGCTGTCTTCCAGGCACTCTTAGCCCTCCCATGATAGCTCTGTGGTTAAATACAACCAATCTTAGTGAAATGGAATAAATCAAAGAATGATATGTTGACAAACCCCACATTTGGTATATATTTGCACTGGTTAGGCAAAGATTTATCAATATACAGAGTGTTAGTTTTATTCCGTGATGCACACACACGCGCATGTAGTGACAGGATTTCTTTTTCTTCTTGCCATTTTTTTTAATCTTTCCTTCTCTGAGCATGAAGCCCGCTCTTTTCCCAGCTCTCTCTCAGCCTCAGATGATGTAAAGGCCGTCTGGGAGAGCAGAGAGGGGGCATGCATGGAGTGCTAATTCCCGGGTGACAAAGCTCCTCTTCAAATGCATGAACTCATCACTGGGAGAAAGGCAAAAAAAAAAGTAGTCCCCATCTCCTTTTCAATTCCCCTTGTAATGAAAAAAATTTACACCTGGAAATGGAGGCTTTCTGCATAAGCAGGGTGAAAAGCAGCTAATGTGAATGAATGAGGTGAGAATGTGTGTTTGTGCCTGTTTGTGCGCTGCTTTGCACACACACACATACACACGGGGGTTGCTCATCTTCACTCTGCATTTAAAAAGGCAAGAAGTTCTGGCAAATGTAAAGGGCAAACCAAATGGCAGAGGAGTTCATGGTTGGAGCCTGATAACACTGCGATTATACAGTAAATAAAAATGCTTCTGCTAACATAATTGAAATAGAAAGTTATGCACATTTCTGTTTTGCATTTGACATTCAAAAAAGTACATCCAGTATCTGCGATTAATGTTTGCTGTGCATTTGTGTAATTGCAGTGAGCCAGGAATAAATATTCTTCCTTCTTTAAAAGGCAGTTTGGAATGTTGAAGTAGGCACTATATGCCTGAGAGTGCTCAATGAGATTTCTTCTTCTTTATTTTTATTCTTTTTGTTTCAGAAAAAAAGTATGAATCACACAATCTGCTTATGTATTACCACTGTGACATCTTAATACTGCATAGAAGTCATAGGTAGGCGGCTGGAGTGGATGCTTGGGTGAACTTAGAAAAGAATTTTGACACAAGAGACCAAGGTTTACATCTTACATCTTAGCATCCCACATTATCAGGTTTACACTACGAAAGGCCCAGTAAAGGTTAGAGCAAGATGGTCAGCGCTTCTTGTCTTATGCTTTAAGTTTTCAATATTTAACGAAGAACATGATCTCTCTGTAACCTTAACGAGGTGCTCCGAGCTGCCAAAAGCACAATCATTAAAATGTTAAGCATGTGTTAGTTGCCAGCAGCAAAAATTGTATGGAGAGGGAAAAAAAAGATATATTCACACTGAACATTTTGCAGACAGGTTTAATGTCAACAATTTTCTTTGGCAGTGAATAGTTTGCAGACATTATGTAACATTTTCCTTATTACAGTAATACTATACTCTATATCTAACAATGCTTATTTTCAAAGGGCCAAAACTTGAGTGAACTGAACGATGTGTTGATTTCAGCTGTGGATTTACTTGAGCAGATGTCGATAATGATATTTTTTAAAGCTGCTCCAAAATGTTTGAGATGTGTTTTTGACAAATTCAAGGTCCACAGTCATGTATTTTCCCCTGCCAATCGAGTTGAGTTTGTTCAGTTGTCATTGCTTGGTAGTCATTAAACCTCTGGAAAAAATTTTGCAAATGGAACTTGAGGTATTTTGTCAAATTACAACCCACTCTCATCCCCTGGTTGTCAAGTAGCAATGCTTGATCACATACCTATGCACAACGCACCCATTAGCATCTCCATGAGACCCACTGGGCTTTCAACTAAGTCCAATGTAACCATGGCAATATTAGAGGCTCAGAGCAACTGGCATCGTATAAAAAGTGAGAAGGTCTTCTTAGAGAGAAAGTTGGGTGGATGGATAGATCAAAAAACGTAGGACTTTCATCAGGGAGACTGCTGTTTGTGTCACATGAGAAACCAAAAGACAGTATAATTCTAACCCAAACTAAGCTTTTTTCCTAAACTTAACCAAGCAGTTTTATTATCTAAACCTAACCGGATGTCTATTCTGAGAAGACACTGTTAGTGTATCGTGCAGAGACTGTAAGTTTTCCTTGAAGATGTAAGTTTATTTTGAAAAGACACTGTATGCAAGGAGTAGAAACTGACGCTAGGGGGCATCACAAGCACCATTTACATTGCCTATTCGAGGTAAGATTTTCATGCCTTGTCGTTCTTTATAAGAGGTACAGTTGCAGAATTGGGGGACAGTGTTGTCTTGCCTTTAAGCTCTGTAAAAGGGTCAGCTAGCAGGACAGCTGAGACATTTTGAAGACATGTCATGTATGCGACCCACTGCTGGAAGATTTAATAAGCAGCTAGAAGCTAACTCAAAGAAGATGAACAGTGGCCGAAAATGTCAGAAAATTGGGACCAGGAGCTCCTAACCCTCCGAGCGGAGGAGATAAACAATAATTAATCAATATAAAAGGGATGGTAAATGATTGTCATTGCCTTTTAATGCCATTGTTATCGTTTATAAAGCGCTGCCAACGTGCATTTTATATGTCACAGTAGAGGCTGACACTGTTGTGTTATATGTCACGTCCATCACGCCTCTTTCATTTTCAAGATGCGAACATGTCAGTTAAAATCACACATTGTGGCGGCCTTATGCTGCCGCTGTTTGGTTTTGTATAAAAAAGCAAAGGTGGTGTAAAGAAGGGACTTCGTAGCAGCCCCGTGATGTGATCTCTTTGTAAAGAGGGCTTTAGTGTGAAGCACAGGGCCACTGACCAAGCTGCAGTATTTGACAAATTGGGTGTCCATGATGAAGAATTAACTCTCAGACACATAGAGATTTAGAATACTGAGGTTTGGTAATTGAGATTCAAAATGGAAATTTAATCTAATGCACTTATTGATGAGGTAAGATTAAATATTGTATTGGGTGAAAAAGAAATGTAAAAATGATTGCAATGTCGACCGCTATGTTTTAGTTACCAATTTGTATTCCTTACTTGTGCTGTAACTCCTTCTTTCCCTCCTTTCCTCTCATAAATATGCATCACTTGAGCCTCTTTTGTATCTTAATCTGTGTGTTTAGTTCTGTTTAAATACTCACTTGGACAACCTGACCACCACTCTCATATACAGCAGATACTGTGCAAGAGTTGTATGATTATGTGATTATATTACAAGTTTCCAAGTACACACAGACAGCTCCACTGTATCAACACAGACAGATTTCAGATTTAAAGTGACATTTTGTCATTGACGGAGAGAAAAGCACATACAGTAACACTGTTGATGTAGAGCTTAAGACTCAGCTGCCTCACTGTTATCTCTGCCGCTCCCTTCTATGCTATATTTCCTTCCAGTCAGGAAGAAGTTTCACTTTATTCCAGACTTAAAAGGGAGAATGGAAAGAGTCCAATTACTGTTTACCTGCGACGGCTGCACTCACATTTCCTCCTGCTCCCCCCGGGTAGGAGAGCGCTGCATCGATTCAGACAGATAAGGCGCTTGACAAAATGAGAGAAAGACATAATTCCATTTGTCTTGGTCGAGCCCATCCCACATGAGGTGTAAGTGTTGCTGCTGTCAGCTCTGCTCTACTCCTGTTCGGGGGAGATAAAATCGTATCTCCTGACAGCTGCCCTTTAATCACTTCTGCCAGTGCCAGACCGAGTACTGTGCCACTGGTGCACGGTAAACAGGTTGCCACAAATGTCGCCACTCCCTCATAACTTTGCTCATAGCTTCAAAACAGGGCTCAGAGTCAAGTAGACCAAATTTACATGCGCACTTAGCTTCCTGTGTATTCTAACCTTCACTATGATTCTGATCTGTGTCCGTGCAGGTTTGTCTTCAAGTTACTCGAGCAGGTGAGAATGAGCCCATTTTGGTTTCCAATTGTCTGGATAGTGCTGTGTTCCCCACTGAGCTATACAGTTATTTGCTTCCCCATCTGATTACCGGTAATAGAAGACAAGAGCAACAGTGCAATTTATCTAGCCAGATAATCAAACTGAACAGTCATTTCTTTTCACTTCGTTCGTTCAGCTCGATGTACTGTTCTTGCTCACCAGTTTTCTGTGTGTGTGTGTGTATGTGTGTGTATGTGTGTTTGGGTGGGTGGGTAGGGGCACTGAACATTTCTACAAACCATTTGTATGTATTATACGTATCATAACATTTCTAAACTGACAGAGTTTAGCTTGCATGTAAGTAGAGAT
>JAPZEB010000021.1:5161757-5173710 GCA_029783705.1 Chaetodon striatus | reverse complement strand
GCTTTCTCACACAAGGCATTTGATCTGGTCCGCTTGTAAATGCTGCCGTGAGAACATGAACCAACTCTAGGTCTGAAAGTACCGTTAGACTGAATAAAGCATCACTGCTGTTACACAGTACAGCTCATTCCCAATGGTGGAAAGTAAGAAAGTAAAATTACTGTACTTAAGTATAAGTATTGCAAAATTGTACTTTCGTATTTCCATTTTATTCTACTTTATACTTCCCTTCATCTCAGACCAGCACAGTTTATGTTCCTGCAACAACTCTTTCACTGACAGAGATACAGGAAATAAACAGGTCTGGTTCAAAACCATTTAGACATTTTCTTTTACAGGAATTTATTAAATTAATGATCTCTTTATTTACTCATATAACTTGATATATGAGGTCACCCTTTAAATAAACAGAGACACTCCAAGAGCAAATCTAAAAACTGATCAGACTGAATCAATCCGACCGAGATGACTCGTCTGTTTCTCTTTATAAACAGTCGAGAATATCTAAACAGAAATATCTCGGCCGTGTTTATTATATTTATTTATATAATGACCACTGGTCCAGTCTCTCTCTCTCTTTAATGTTCTTATGATCCAGTGGTTACCAACCTTCTTCCTTAACCCTTTGAATCCTGAGCAGATTGGCTTGATTTCTTTCAAACACATGGGAAAAAGGGAACAAAAAGTCATTTTAAATCTGTCATAAAAATAATTACAAACATGTTTTCCCAGCTATGTTCCCCTATTTTTAAAACTAGTTTCCTAAATCTTTTTTTTTTTTGCAATTTGTAGGACATTTAAGTTTCAGTTATAGTAATAAAATGTTTGTTCAACTAAAAATAACCCATCCATTTTCATTCCTTTAAGGGTCAGTCTGATTGATAATATAAATTCTGTACTATCATGATACTGTGAAACCACAATATTTACCGTGACGGTTACCGAGCCGTGAAAATCTAATGCTATGCAACCCACAATCCGATGAGCCATGTGGTTTCTGCAGGCTTCAGTCATCATCATCATCATCATCATCATCATCATCATCATCATCATCATCATCATCAGGACACTCTACTAACTGGCAGCATTATCAGATCACATACTGTGATGAATATCAACATTGATCAGTACGGGAAAAATAATCGTGATCACGTTTTGTGCCATCTTGTCCAGCTCTAATTCAGGGCGTCGAACAATAATTTCAATTCATCTTTTACGTTTTAAAATATCACAACGAAACCGTGACAAAATGTCCGACAAGATATTTAGTTTAGGGTGATGTGAACACAGAGGAAAGCAGAATGTCTTTACATCTGAGAGGCCAGAATATATTTGGGAGTTTAGGTTGATTAACTGGAATTAAACCATGAATCAGTGATCAAAATTTGTTGGCAGTTCATCAACTAATTGATGACTCAAATAATAATTTCAGCACTAACTACTGGACTCATTTTAGCAGTGTCAACTTGGTCAAAGATCCAGGTGAGCGTAATGTTACTAAAACTTTTGTCCCAGTCAGAAAATGAGCCTAACACCTTAATCCAGTTCAACACTTGAGTGTTTTTCTGATATAAAAACCTTCAGCTGGTTCATTTCTGCAAGTTGAAACAGGATGCTAACACACGTCTGATCTTTGTAGTGTAAAACTGAGACCCTGAAGCTGTTTTAATGTGAATGCTTACAGTGCTGTAATACGATGTGACAGTTTTCTGCTCGTGTTAATGATGAGCACGGAAACAGCCTGGAGCCAACATGGCTGCCAGTGTAGACACCCAGCACAGTTAAAACGGTGAGATTCCTGACTGGAGGCGTGTGTGAGGGAGGATTGTGACATTTTAATGAGCTGCTGGTGAGGTTATAAACTGATAACAGCAAATTAATCACAGGCAGAGGAATAACAAAAATATCCCATAATGCATCCTGGCACACAGCCTCGCAATCTGACAAGAATTTTCAAACATTCCCGAGGCTCAGACTTCGTCCTGATCGGATTAAAAGAATCAGTCTCTTTTACCCTCTAAGGGCACGGCGATATTCTCAGATCTGTATTTGGCCTGCCGGCTGGAGGGTGCAGGCAGCGAGGTGACGACAGGCCTCTGACAGCTGCAGAGCTCTGAGAGCTCGTCTGTTACCAACACTGAGCTACAGACACATTAACCCACTGTAGGTGCTACTGATTAACACCGCTGAGCTTTTAAAACACACTGACTGAGAGGACGGCAGGACAACGTCTATATCATGTACAGAGGGGCAGAGCGTTTACATTAAAACCCAACATTATGCGTCTAAATTAAGCTTCAGCAAGTTTCCACCAACTTAAGCTGATGTTTTAATGTTTGACAAGCGGTAAGGACCATAAACTTTACGACTCACTGATGCCCCCCCCCACAAGGAGAATGCCAGTTGTGCTCTTGTACCAAAGCAAACGTGGACGCCATCCAGCTGCTCACAGTTTATATGGAGAAACATTTGTGCTGAAAAAGCCCCAAAAAAGGATGAAAAAAAAAGCTCAGAGTTTAATTGGAGAGCTGTGTGAGGACTGGAGAGCCTACGGAGGGAACTGGAGCTGAGACGCAGCTAACTTCAGGTAAAGCTGTTCACCTTCCTCAGCATATCCTCTACAACGCTTCCCTACTTTGAACCCGCACAGTTTCATTCAGGCGACTGACCCTTTTAGGGCGTCAGTTTGTTAGCTGGAAGCAAAACATAACTCCACAGGGCTGTAGGCTACACAGGAGTCTTACATGTTGTCTTGTTGTGTTATTGGGAGCCAGAATAGAAGGAGTCATGGCTCAAAACTCAAATTTTATTCCATACTAGCTGCCACTGCCCGTCAACAAAAACAAAGACAGCTATAGTTAAATAAGGTGGACGAAAGGACTGGACGGAGGCCATCTTAAAAAGCGTTGTGTGTATTAAGGGTTATCATGTCCACCTCGTCAGAAACTGGGGAGGTATTAAGAGGAAGATTGGATTTCTCGCTAACTTTTAAGCGCTTTAGCTAACGTTAGCTTTGATAGCAAAACTGGAGGAAACTGTTCAAGTGTCGTCCTCCTCTGTAAGGTGGCAATGTAATCAACCACACGCCAGCCATCCCACCTTCAGCAGTCCTGTCAAATCATGCATCCACTGAGTGAGAGCATACAGGTCGGCCAGTCTGGTGCTGTTGGTCACTGTTGACCACATAAAAAACATCACGCTGTTCAGTAACAGTAAAAGAGTCTATTTATAAGCTCAAGGCTGTTTCTCACGCCACTTCTCAGCAAAATGTGCCACTTGATGCGTCTCTTGTCTTTAAGTGCACAAGACGGTGCCTGGTACGCACATTTCTCCTATTGCTGGCGAAGCAGAAGCTCAACCAAGTTGCCTTGCACCACCTTTCTCTCATTTTCTTTCTGTCTCTGACCTGCGGTTCCTAACAGTTTTGCTCTTTGCCAAACACTCCTCCTTTCCTTATGATTCAGTCCAATGAAACTCCTTCCATTTACATACGAGAACTGCCAGTTTTGTTAAAAAAAAAAAAAATTACTTAATTAAACATTAGTAAATTGGGAAGACCCTGACCCGATTCACGACCAGGGCAACACTGAGAAATCAGGCTCAGCCAGTGAATCAAAGCGCTACAATGATAGCATTTTCCATACATGTGCTAGCTTGGCTTGGCTCGGTTTGACTTGGCACGTCAGCCCAGTGCAGCAGGGATTTGAGTTTCCATTACAACAGAGCTACGTGCTTGAGGGTTTTACTCTTACTGATGATGCACATGTCTTGGGTCAGTCACACTTTAAAGTAGTGGGCTGATCCACAGCCGTCACAACTGGTAGCTGAGCTAGTCATTAACCTCCTGCCCCTTTATTTATTTCAGTGTTAATGATCCTCTCTGGGAGTTGCTCTCACCTTGATGGAGTCGACCAGGTCCTCGACCAGGAACAGACGCCTCAATTCAGCGATGATCTTGTTGAGTTTGGCCAGAGCCATGTCGCTGTACTTGTGGACCGTATCCTCAGGCAGTGCCACATCCTGGTCCAGGTACTGCCTGTGAGGGACAGCAGAGGAATTAGAATTACAGTATCATAAAAACTGATGCACACGCTAGGCTTGGTGTGTTTTGCCATACCTTCCTGACATTTCATCAGGGTATACGATATAGCACAGGTTTTATTTAAACAAAAGAGTATCTGTAGGCCCCCTAACTCTGAGTTTCAGCTGGCAGATATGTTTGCTATGTTCCACAAACTCAAATGTCAATAAAGGAAATAGTCTTACACTTGCTTTCCTCATGAAACAGAAAAATACAACCGTACACTGAATTCAAGAATCTCTTTTTAAGTGCTTTGTTAACGCATCATAAAACACACTTAACTCAAAGCTGTTACAGCAATCACCAACTCTGGTTTGGTCGATATAAACTCTTAATTTAAAAAGTAAGATGTCCTGTAACGTTATCTGCTCGAATCACGGTCGCCATCTCTCTAAAATTCAGCTGCCTGTCCCACTAGTTGAGACAGACATCTGGTGGCGCATGCTGTGCACTACATCACCTCAATACAGCACCTCTGTATGAGTTTAACAGAAACAGGAGCATCTGTGTTGCTCTGGTATACTGGAATAACTTTATACAGCCCAAGCCCAAGCCTCGCCATCATGATTAAAGGTGTACCTCCACAATGATGCCAAATATTCAAGAAAACCACCTCAAGATCTCTCCAGACACGTTAGTTCACTTTGACATTCCCTTCTTCTATGCAGCTTTGCTTCGTCTCACTGAGATTTACAAACGGTAAAATCTGTAGAAATCAGCTTGTAATGTGACTCTCTGAGCTCACTTTATTTTCCCCAGCTTATGTTAATCTGAGCTAATTGGCCTGCAAAGCGCTCTGAGGTCAGTTTGCTGAGCGGCAGGTGAAAAAAAAACAAACCAAACACACTAAGAAGGTTTTGAAAAAGAGCCAGGGCGGAGGATGAACGAACAAACAACCAACCAACAAGAGATGGAACCAGCAGGCTCAGTAAACATCAACCCTGAACAGTGACTCTCTGTACGCATGTAACTGTTGCTGAAAAACAAAAAAAACTCAATCTAATACAATACAAAATTAAAGAATGAGTAGTTTTGTAATCTTGGCCTGACATACATTTCATCAGCAGACTGCCTGCAGCACTGACTGATAATTAATCAGGTCATTGATTTCTGTGATGTGACTGGCCGAGTTTAATTCCCAGTGAAACCAGACTGCTTTTAATGTTTGACTTTTGAAGGTTTTTTTGAAAGGAAAAAGTATTCTCCTTTTAATGCAACGCTGTGGGGACATCATCTAAAGAAAAGTTTGAATTATTTAATTTTTCTTTTGGTGCCAAAGTTATTTAAAATGTAAATAATACATTTAGTGTCTGAATTATGCCGTTTTTACAGAAGGAAGACAAACGTCACATTTACAGCTGCGACCCAGCTTGTTAAAGGAAAGGGAAGCTATATAAAACCAGGTGTTTTTGGGTAAAATAAAGTTATTTATTAACACTTTCTGACATTATAACCTTGAAAACTCTGTCGGTGGTACTCACTTGAATGGGTGCCCCTCATCTGACTTCTGGATGGCCTGCAGGATGCCTTTGTATATCCTGAAGCAGATGGTGACTGAGAGCAGAGCCAGGCCGATGTAGGAGCAGACGCTCACGATGCTGCACACCGTCAGGGAGAGGAGGAGCAGCAGGGCGGCGCCGAACACCACGCCCGTGGTCTTCACATCACGCCAGTAGAGAAGCTCCACCACTGCGGGAGGAAGAGGAGGAGGAAGAGTGATAGTTAGTGTCAATCATCCAGAAAGACGGGAGAGTTTATGTCCTTAAATGAAGCCTGGAGGTTGTGCTGCATTTAAAAACAAACTTGTTTGGCTGTTTAACAGCACTAAAGTGAATTGGAGCACCACATTTTTAATTTAATTTAAGCATTATTTTGTTTTTATAATTAATATTTATTTCATTTATCACTCAAATACCTAATTTAGGTCTATTGTGCTGCGATTATGGATTTAAATTCATGCTCTTCGTTTTCTCTGGTTGGTGTTTTGACGAATCATGTTTCAGCTTTCATCCAACTCTGAATTTTACACATCTGTCTGATACGCAAGATGAGCTCAGAAATCATGAGATCGTAGTGGGAAGTGACGGAGATGCACTGATAAAATTGAGGATCGATTCGTTTTGGGTACAGACAAAAAATAAGCCTCATAAAATGAATTAGCGTTACATTAACATGTCCTGAGGAAAAATCTGCTCCAAACAAACAATGTCTGTGCCTTTACACTACGATACTAGAGTCAAATTTTCTGCTTCAGCTCTATTTCACATGGTTGGAGCATGTGATGGTGCTGCAGCTCTGTTGGGGGGTCAGAGGTTAGACACTGTCATCCCTCGCTGCAGCTTCTGACTCACAAACTTCCTCGTCTCTGTGCCCTCGGGACTTTCTTTATACACTTTTCACCCTGATGTCACCGTGACGACTTCCTAGTGATGTAACACCAGCTCCGCCGGCCCTTCTGGAGGTCGTCAGCTTTGACTCGGATGACCTTTGTTTTCTTATGCCGTCCAAAAATCACAAAAAGTCCACCCCAGCTCACTGTTGATGTTATGGAAGATTTGATTCAGACTGCTGTGGATAAACTCTCCCCCACCCTGCTTCCTGTGCTTTTGCCAGGTTTGTGATGGAGAACAAAATGGCTGCTAACAAAAGACGGCTGACAATAACAATAACAGAGGTATCATGGAGAGAAATAAGCTTCTGAAACGGGAAGTTAATCCTAAACTTCGTCAGCATTTCACATCTCTGATGAGTAAGTCGTGGCCAAAAACACACCCGACCTGTGTTCAAACTGCTTAACATACATCTTAATATCACACAGAGCAGCACTGACATCATTTAAAATGTCTGACAGCCAATAACCTACAAAAACGAGAGTAGGTCAGAGTCTCAAGGAACAAGACACCTCTGCCACAGAAACTAATTTCATCATCATGAGGCTGTCAAAGCTGAGCTGTGAGAAACCACACAAGCTGCAGTTAGAGTCATCACTGTCACATCTCTCTCTGAAATGATCCACTAACCAGACACCACCAAATATGTCTTGTCACTGTACAGCATCACTAACAAAGCTCTCAGGGTATGGTGGTGGACATTTCTTAAAACTACTTTCCAATAAACTCCCACATATGACAGAATAGGATATCTGAGATCAGTAAATAAGACAGATGCTCCAATATATTGGACTAATGTTTCAGCTACACAAAACTAAGCCAACGGTTTCCACGGTGCAATTTGGAAAATCCTTAGGCATGGAATGCACCAAATCCATTCTAATCCCATAAAGTCTGGTTGCTATTACATCTCAATAGTTTTTTTCTTTTCTTTTCTTTTCTTTTCCTTTTTTAAAGAAAAGTTTCTGACGGGCACATTCTATTTGGAAATTCCAATTAACCATGAAACACTTAGCTGTGCAATCAAAATCTAACTATGTAATTGATGAATTTAAATTTAATTTAGGGGAATTTTAACCATTAATATGAGGATAATGATGATTCTTAATAGTTGGAAAGACAAATTGCAAGCTTGTCCTTTTTTTTCTTTTTCTTTTCTTTTTTTTTCTTTTTTTTAAAAGCAAAACTTTTCCTAGATAGGAAAAAGCTACTATCTGGAGCACTCTGCAGCAGGTCGCTCTGACATATAAAAGTACATTTTAGTAATCATTTCCTGAGCTTTGAAACATTTTCTGTGGGCAGCAGCACACCTTGGCCCACATTCAATATGGTACTCATAATATGAAATGTACTCATTTTTGATTGAATAACTTCAAGATGGGCTGGCTCAGCTTTGAGTTCTGCTGCGCTCGGAGTCCCGCTGCACACCCTGTCCTCTTTTATAAATACCCACTGTGCACAAGGCGGCAGGCAGGCTTAGGTCTGAATCATCTTGCCGCTCCAATCCACTGAAGAAAAAAATTAATCTTTATTTAAATCTATTCATTAACCTCCCTCCAATGCTGGGTGCGGTGCGCTGACACATGTCATCACCTTGGTTCCTTTTCTGGCTGGAATTGCAGATGGTGTAAAGAAAATAGTTCATGTACCGTCTCTGTACCTCGGCAGGAGGGGCAAAATGACTGTCAAGGAGCATCAGTAAGGATGGGGTGCTAACTGCTGCTCTGCTGCTCCTCTCCCACCTCTTTTCTTTCCTCTCTGGCCCAACAGCATCCATTCTTCCCTATGTAAATGTCACTATGTTACCTTATGGACCCCACAACATCCATCTCCCTGTGGAAATGCCACAGCATCAGCACCATTGTGCATCGATCCAACGCCGAGGCTGCAGCACTCCAAAAAAAAGGGGGTCAAGAGGCACGGTGCTATTTCTGGGAGAGGTATTTCTGTGTTGTGCTGCTTAAGAGAGCTGGACACAAAACCGTGTCAAATTCAAATGACCTCATAGGAGCAGAAAGCGGAGGCGGTTGATAAGAATAAGGTGCACAAAGAGACAGACACAGAGACAAATGCAGTGAAGGGGGGAAAAAAACGGGATATCTATTTTTCATTCTCTGTGCACAGTGTGAGGGTGCCTGTCGCTCTGCACGATAAGGAGTGGTCCTGCTTTAGATTAATGGCCTGCTTACAGTGCTGCATGGAATCAGCGCAGATGTTGTGCGCAGAAAAGATGACTTTGCTGACAAGCAGTGTGTCCTTTCTGTCACCAGGAGAGACTCCCAGCCCCTACTATTACCCTGACACCCCCACTGAGCCGTATCACGCTGATGAAAATCTCACACCACTGAATTTAATCAAGGTATTTCCAGTTATTTCTTGCTCAAACTAGCCGTCCTCTCCTCAGTTGGATTGTCCCTTCATCCCCCCGCAGAGCTTCACAAGATGATTTCATCAGCCATCTCAAAGGGATACCTTGACATTTTGAGCGATAGTCTTGTTATTAGTTAGCGTTAGTTCTCTTCAGTCTGTGTGTGTGTGTGAGTGGGTGTAACAGTATTGGCAGCTCAATCACCCAAATGACATGATGTTTGAGTACGAGCAGTAGGCACATCCAGCTGCAAGCCAGTTTTGGATTAAGTGAAGGACAAATGTTGAAACTTCCCACATAATGTAACAAGTGCCTTGCTGTGTAAATATAGCACCGCTGAAAGAGTGAATTTCCATTTCTCTGTGTGCATCACCAAGTATCCTATCATTCTGAAATCCGTCACATCTACCGTGTCTCCTGTCCTATGAAGATTCAGCTTTTCACAAATGATAGTAAGGATTTGCTATTCTAACATCTTTGACGGAGGGTGTGGCAGGAAATCTATATAAAACTAATTTGTGTTATATAAGGATTTGAATTGCATCTGGCACTGGTGCGGTTTCAGTGTTGGGTTTGATTAAATAGCTGGACCTCCTGTTAGACACAGTTGGGCTGGCACCACTTGTCTCTGCTTACTGGCGCCTCTCCTGGGCAGCTCTTCCCTCTCCCATCTGGCACCACCATCACTGCCAGTAAGCTTCTCGCACCGTTTCGCTCTGTTCCCCCTGTCTGTCTATCCCCCACTATGAACTTTCCTACTAAGGATTGCCTTGATTCATTGTTTCACGCTGAGACGGAGCGTGTGCAAAGTCCGACGCATGGCAACACACTGAGCTGCTGCCATATACTGTATTTTTAAAGCAGTGTTCCAAGTTTCCCATCCTGCATTGTATACGTTTGACCACCATCTGTGTCATTTATTTCCCTAGATGGTCAGACAGTTTAAGATCTTCCTGGAGAGCCGAAGGTGTTCTTTTCTGTACTTTCCTGTGTTCCCTGAGAAGATGAGGGTGACTCATGCACTCACGCTGAGACTGCAGGTATTTCCGACAGTCAGGAATTCAGAGGGATGTCAGGATGTTTGTGGGAAAGGACACTTAATGGCCAAAATTACAGTGATTTTCACGGGTGAGACTTGCAGTGTGGATGCAAGGAGTTGTGGGTAGGAGCAAAAAAGTACACTGTAACAAAAAGAAAAAAGGGAAAAGGGACTGCAAGCGCAAAAAGAACACAATGTAAGAACATTAATAAAAGAACCGGGGGTCCAGCTGCCTATCTCATTTGTTCCACTTATATATGAAGCAAGATAGATATGTATAGATCATGAAGTTCTCCATGGTCCTCTAGCAGCACTGTTGGCAGCTGTTTTTTCATGTTCTCTGAGCATAAATGGTTATATTCAATCTGTAGAAAAGGAACTGCTTTCCGCACCAGCAATGTACGTAATGAGCCACTGAACTCAGTGCACTGCTGACATGTTTTGGAATAATGTCATCTGTTATTATAAAACATCTCATGACGATCAATGAGGACATATTGCCCAATAGCACATAAAAACCAATTAGTAGATGTGGATCAGAGGCATGGCCCATTAAGGGTCCAGGAAGTCAAAGTTTTGCTGCTGGATACGACTTAACAAACAGTTTCCTGGTCTTCCTTCACTACTGATACTGTGCAATTACTAGGACCGACTTTTAAGGGTCAGTTCAATCACATTACTTTTGTTTTTTGTTTTTTTTATGCTTTTGTACAGCTAGCCATGAAAGTTTTTGTTGGAACTATTTTGACCCATGTTTTACTATGTTTTGGTTCTTTGGAAAAGTATGTGTCATTATTAAACAGAGGAAGGAGAACTATAATAATGACATACACTCTCTTTTTGTAATATTACAGTTTCACAATCAGCTTTTATCTTCGTTGCATTTGTTCGTACTTAATCAGGCTGTTCCCATGGACTGTTCAAAAGTATACCTATAAAAAGTAAAACACCAAATTTTGTATATGACCCACGTAATCAAGAAAGCCAAGATAACGTGCCAATGCGCTGACAGGAGTAAAAACAGAAGTGGTGTAAAGAGCAAAACTCCACTTGACGAAGCAGGGTGGGATGATGGATGGTTCAAACAAACACAGGACTTTCCCCCAGAAGACCAGTAGATGTGTCCCATGTCAAACCAACTGAACTTTGACTTATTTTAAGGTACACTCTCACCGTGTTTCTTTTTAAAAAATTTAATCTATGTAACTTTATTTACCTAAAAATAACATTATGTTAGGTACAAAACTTTGGTCAAATACATAATATACACAAATAATAATACCCAAACATGATTCTTTTCCTAATCCTGACCTACATAACTTAGTTTGCTTTAACCTAACCTACATAACTTTGACTAATCTTAACCTATGTGACTTTATTTGCTACCAACAAAACTTTTTTTGCCTGAGCCAAATCTACATAACTGTACTTGCCTAAACCTAACCTAAGTGATTTTATTTGCCTACACCTCACCTACATAACTTAATAACCTATGTAACTTTCTCTAAACTTAACCTTCATAGCTTTGTCTCAATCTAACTTGTGTTACTTTATTTGCCTAAACCTAAGCTATGTAACTTTCTCTTAACCTAACCTATATAACTTTGTCTAAACCTAACCTATGTCTCTTTATTTGCCTAAATCAACCTAAATAACTTTGTCTAAATCTAACCCATGTAACTTCATTTGCCTAAACCCAACCTATGTAGCTTTGCGATAAGTACCTAACTTTGCATTCACTACCTAACTTTGTGTCCAGTATGTAACTTTTCATAACATTATGATGCTATTTGTAGGGGGCAAATTTGGTAAATATCATATGAGGATATGTGGACTTATTTTATTTTGATAGTTATTATTTCACTTTATTATGATAATGATTTTAACCATTTTTAACTTTTACTTACTTAAAGTTATTTTGAATTTTCCGTTTTTCTCTCCTTTTTCCCCTTACTTAAAAAATTCTGCATTGTGTGATGCTTTATTTATGGTATGTTTTTTGACTTGTTTTATTTATATTGTATGACAAATGAGTTTCTATGATGGAAAACAAAGTACATGTAAGGATTAAATAA
>JAPZEB010000021.1:5124796-5136459 GCA_029783705.1 Chaetodon striatus | reverse complement strand
GTTAGAGATATCAGCTATAGAGATGTCTGCCTTCTCTATAACATAATGGAACTAGAGAGCATTTGGCTTGTGTTGTTCAAAGCGCCAAGAAATAAATAAAGAGCTGAGCTACACCCACTAACTGTATCATTGCACAGAAGGAAGTGTGCATCTACTCATGGACAAGAGGCTCATGCTTGTGGCAGTGTGATATGTGAACATTAATGGCGTACTCATCAGCTAAGCTGTAAGCCCAGTTGTGCTAGGTGAGCTAACAGTTAAACTAGTTTGAAAAATAGCGCTGCAGGCGAAAGGACAAACAATATTTTTTTTTCTCAAACATGAGAAGAAAAACAGATGTAAGTAGAGCAAACTAACAACTTAAGTCAAAAGGGCGTGAGATCGAAACAATCTCGTTATATGAGGTAAGATTATTTTTCTAGCATTGAGTCCTTTAGCTTCAGGCTATAGGGCCACTATGAAGTGCCTTCTTTGTGCTGGCTTTGCATTTTTACCCAGAACCAAGCAATAATTTACTGTCCCTGTTATATGGCGGCTGATTTCGTCCTCTGATTGGAGGGTAAGGAGCACCTGGAATTCATTGTTTTCCCAATTTGCGTTAGCTGCTGACTGCAATCAGCTACTTGTTAAATCTCCTGCAGTAGATCACACACATAACATGTCATCTAAACTTCAACACATGTGCCGCCCATGATCCCGTTGTGCCGGCTATCCCTTTTATACAGACAATCTTATTGGTGCTGTTACTACCTCCAATGCAAGCTTAAAGACAATATAACGTCTCCCCATTTAGCGATTGTACCGTTTATAAAGAATGTCATGGCAGCATGCAGTGTGAAATTCCCACCTTGAAGAGGCAGTGTAAAAGGGGCTTTTTTTTTCACTAATGCACGAATGCACTAACGCACAGTAAATACTCTTTCTTTGAACACTGGGTTGTGTTTTTAATGAGTTAACTGGTGAACTAGTGTGTTAAATCTGTCCTGTTGGTCATCTGGTTTCCCTTTTTGAATGATGAATACAGACTACTGCTACCTGCTGATATGGAGAGTTATTTCCTCATGTAGGTGCAGAGCATACATGCTAGTTGGCCATTGGCTGTAGTCTACGTGTCTATATAGTCTATTTGGCTGAGACACAGTCACCACTAGTTCTCTGATGTCGGTTTGAAGTGTCTGGGCCCTTAAGGAGCCTTTTCAGATGTGTGCACTTAACGATTATCACTGTCAGACAGTATAAACAGTATATGTGTGTGGTTATCAGCCTCTCTAAACTACTGCAGTTATGATCACATGGAGTGAAATTAAATGTATCCTTTGTTATGTGCTTCTGTATCTAAAATTGCTATTTAAATTCCACATATTGCATAAATTTGGCAGTTGTTAGCCTCCTGATGCAGAGCAGAACTTTTTAAACATGAGTTTGCAGAGTGCACCACTGCTTCCTATTCATTGCATTTTATTACATGCACACACAGTTATAGAGATGGAAAGCTCATACACATGCATATCATACATTTCTAATTTCCTTTGCTGTGTATTAGTGCAATTGCTTTCCTCTGGCCCACACGCATAAGCAGCTAGTCCTAATATTCACACAAACATCATTTCAGGTGACCATGGAGATATAATGCTCATTATCCACACACTCATCTCCATAGGAGTGACCCAAGGTCATCAATGACAGGCCTGTGACTCATCATCGGGCAACAAGTCCCCCCCACCAGCAGCAGCAGTTGTTATGTGTAGGTACTGAATGTTGCGAGAACAACACAGATATCCTCAGCAGGGGAATGCTTCTCAGCTTGACTTGAAGAGGTGGAGCCAGTAAAGCACATATGCAACACGACCACAGCAGGATGCCAACAACACTCAGCACGGCACTTCTCATTTCATAAATCTGGCTGCAGTGACAAATTTCATTTCAACCTCTCACATCAGAAAACGGCAAGTAAATATCGGGTGACTTCAAACACTGTGACAGCCTGTTTTCTGAATACCATTCTCATAAACAACACAACCACTCTAAAGGTTTAGGAAGGCATTAAGTAAAAGTAAAACATTTGGCAGCTTATGAACGTAAGTGATGAAGCCTGTCTTTCTGTGTTGTTACTGCTTTTTGAAATGCATACACAGGCAGCCGAGCCCCTCGTTCGTTCTTTGGGGCATGACGAATAACTCAGAACTGTATACACTTTCATTCCCGCATTGCACATTAACAAGAGGGATGGCAGCTGATGCATTTGAAAAGAAATGTAATTGAGACTGGGTGCAGTGGACACTCAGATATTAATTTCTCAGAGGGCAGGGCCTGCTGCGGGGCATCAGATAAAATGTAATTAGGCCCACATTTCATTTGAGAGCTTCTGTACTGCAACATAGACCTGAGGTGAACTCAGGTCGCTGCTTTGATGATAAGTAATATTGGATGCCAAACGATGTATCAATCATGCCTGTAGGCTACTTAGCTAGAATTAATAATTCTTATTCCCTACTGTAGACTGTATACAGCCAGAAGAAAATACTTTGACAACTCATAGAGACATTATACTTTACTTTTAGCATTATTTAAGCATACACCTTCATGACAAGTCCAACACAGAGAATTACTGCCCCATAACTGTCACTCTTTATTCAGATCTGATTCAGCAAAGTGCCTTAAGACATATCACAGCAGCTTATATGACAAAGCCAAATAAGAAGTCTAAAGTTTACAAAGCAATCTTAACTAAAGGTTCACTTACAGCTTGTTCTGGTTTTTTTAACCGTATCACATGGCCTTCATCAGTGGATGCATTGTGTGCTATTGTCATGAGAGGAGTCCACAGACTGTCCACAGACTGCATATAAAGATATGTGTCATCACCTCTCCCACTGTACAAAAATGAAGCTGGTGACATCATTTGGAGCCAGAATCTGCACGGCACTGATTGGTCGGTGGAGCCATACTATTAAGATCCCACCCATACACCCAAAAAACTCAATCGATCGCAAGCACGTTGATTGACACACTTAATTGTTAATGATGACATCACACCCCCATTTTAAAGCATAAAATAGGTAGTTAAAAAATTAACTCTTGAAAATACAGTACAATAGCATGGTAAGAACTACCTAAAATGTCAGAAACCATTTTCAGTGGGAAAAAAAAAATTATTTGACACTATTTGATACTGATTTTTTTAGTTTGGCTCATGTCCCATCCACTGACATGAAGGGGGCGGGGGTTATGGCCTACACTGCAGTTAGCCAGTGTGCACGTCCACCTTTATTATACAGTCTATGGTTGAATCTGCCCAGTCTAAACTCAACTTCCTGTTACACACTTGTGTTGAACAAATGGTTGAAATTAAATTATATATAAAGCAGTGGCCATGGAAACACAGTGTATCTGGGTTAAAATGACTGCTTTGGTAAGGTTAGGAGACCCGGTGTAGTCATGGTTACTATAGTGGCCTTAACTCTTCATTTCCTATAGAATGTAAGGTGACTATCTGCTTACATCTGGTCCTGTCCTGTGCACCATGTCATGCCTTGCCCCGGGTTAGATCAGCAGTTTTAAGTGCCGAAGTCAAAGTTCTCAGCAATGTTGGTTTTGTCCTTTATTTTTCTCTTTGGGTGGAGTCCATCTCAAGGCTACTTTAGGAATGTAGTCCTGGTCCATCCTAAAGATTGGTCCAAGCCACTGTCGATGTTTAATTTCCAACACCACATTTGACAGTTTGTGTTTTTGTACAGGTCCTCATTGGAGATTGTTTCTAGCCAAAAAATGTGGCATATCCTCTAGCGACATCCATTGTGGAAAGCATCAATCTAACAGCCTTATACAGTTACAAGGAACTTTGTCTTAAAAGAGTTGGTGGTGACTGAAGCGCTCTGCCAGACTAGGATATTAAATCCCAAATATGGTTTCTCTCTGTCACATTGAAATTCCTTGCCTGAAAGTTTGAACAATGCCTCTGCACCTCGTTGCTCAGGACCTGTAGCCCATGGTTAAGAATTCACTTTTGTGTTCCTATCTGTCATTGTTCTGCCTACTGTGTTCATGGTGCAGAGGCATCATTTGTTCTTTGTTACATGTATAATTGCAATCAGTCACAAAAAAGGATGAATTGCACTCAGCTGCGAAACTTTATGGGAGTGTTTGCGCTGTAATATCATCAGCACAGTACCTTTTATGAACTGGATCTTGAAAGGGGGCAGATAGCGGGAAGTGATGCGCAACTCATGATGCCACCAGGGGCTGCAATCCATTCTTTGTGTATTTGCCCATCTGTTCAGTTCCTCAAAGCATGTGTGTCAATGAGAGTGAAGTAATCATAGGCAGCTGTCTTCATCATTTCTATGCAGAAAAACAGTAATTTTGAACCCAATTGTATTAATGCATTTGCAAAAGAATATAATGTATAAGATGCACAAATTGAACTTTGATTAGGTAAAACTGATCAAGCATTTGGAGGTCTGTCTGAAATATCATTTATTTTTAGACCAGCAAATGCAAGCAGGGTTTTATGTCCTTTATTTGATATCCTTTATCACTAGACCCACCGCTCAGTTCTGGACATACAGGTATGCAAAGATATTCCGCTGAAGACGTCTATTGAAGTTGCTACCAGGGCTCAGCCATGCTGCCAGATACTTACCTGCACCACCTGGTCTAAACGTGTGAAGCCCTCTGAGCTTCAGAGACCTCACAGGCTAAGCCAAAGTCAATTACTTTTACCCTGGATGGCTGCTGTAAGTGGTCCACAATCATTATCCTCTCAGGCCTCAGATCTTCATGCACAATCCCTTTTTTTCCTCCAAAAAAAAAAAAAACATCGAGTCTTACCTGACACTGAAATCCTGAATAACAATATTATGAGAAGGTCAACTGTACTAGAGCAGTTAGCACTTTTTTGAGTGTCTTACCAGGGACATTTAGATAGGGGGTTCACTTAAGTCCAAGTGCCTGACTTTCAGTTAGAATAGAAATAAAAACACTTTACAGTAGGATATAAGACAATACAATGTGAAACAAAAGCAGATGTAGGAAGGTTGTATTAGTTCTACCAGCTTTAATAGCTCTGAAAGAATAAATAGTAGAAGGCAGTGATACAGCTCAGTAAATTTATAGTGTGGCTATAAAGCTTTCTGCAGCTGAGCTGAGCATTTACAAGACAAATCTCTAAATGTGTCGGTTTGATTTGATTTTCTCTCTGACAAGAAAAGCATTGAAAACTAATATTGTCAGATGCATTTGTTGAATGTCAGTAAGTTAGAGCAAAGAGGTCCTAGTTGATTGATTAATATTGATTGTTATAAGATATTCAGGGTTCAGTATTGTGACATGTGGTGTGATGTGGGTTTTAATGAGTTTCACAATTCTGCTTGTCCTTTTTCATGATATAACTTGACAATTATTATGTGTGGGTGTAGCGTTTAGCATAAGAATATATTTCCTTTTTCGTTTAGTGATGTCACTCTTTTATTTCTCGACTAAATCTTCTTGCAAATGATGGGTCCCTCTGTTTCGTTGCTGCTGGTTGGAGCCACAAGGCACTTCCTTACACCAGCGCGCAGGGTAATGACATTTATCATAAACAGCTGCCTGCATGCGCCGCGTTTGAATGAGTGTCAAAGAACTCGCCCCTTTACTCCCTTAATATCACACGGTAAGTAATATTTTAACCAACTGACAAAATAGGCAAATCACTGCTTAATCCCAAAGTCATACATCCAGTATTGGATATAATGTATCTCACATTTACGTTATAGCTTACAGTGCACTTGCAGATTCAAAGGCATTTTGTAAAGCGGGCAGATGCATTAATCTAAACGCCACAACCAACCTCCCCCATTCCCTCTCTGCACACAAAACAATCTACAATCTGTTTCCCCCGTGGTGGCTCCTCCTGACTTATGCAGAACTCAAATCTTGCCAGAGTAATTTATGACTTTCCTTCGCATTGGGCGAATCTCCATTCTGCAGTATAAAGAGCAGGCATGGAGCCCGAGATGCTCACACATCATTACACAGCACAGAGATAGTGTAACCTGGCTGACAAGTTCTGCACCTCAGCTCTACATATAGAGCTTTATCTGTGTAGTTATGAGCTAATTCAGGAGGAATCCTAACAGGTCTTCAACAGTGTGAACATTATGGTTGTGACCCCTGCATGGGTCACTGGATTCTCACACCTTCAGTGCTTCCAGTGGACTGAAATGTCATCACATGCCTGCCATGCCATGGTGCGACACAAGGACACAGTGAATCATGATTGGGGGTGATAGCCGTAACTGTGCCTGAATGCAGTAAAAAACGCACTGCAAGTTGGAAACTGGCAGTTATATATGTCCTGGTGACTCATAAAACAAACCTGAATTTAAATGAGAATATTATTTGCATATTGTGAATGTATAGGATAAATCTGGCTCCCCTACTCAGCCTGTGTGCAAATACTGCTTATGTGTGATGAGCTATTGTCTGGCCCCATCGGGAAAAAAAAGGTTTCTGATGATGCAGCTTGAATTAAGAGGGAGGCATTGAGGCTAACCCCCGTTCTGAATTGAACAGTTTTGAGTTGAGCTGTCCACATTGTTCGGCTGTGTGACTATGTGTGTATCCGCATCATTTCCAAATCAATTGCCATGGCCTCTTTGCTCAAACTCTGAGAACAAACAATCAATGTAACTGAGGAAATAAAACATGGTTTTTACTGTGTGAATAACCTTCCTGCAAGTATCAACAGGGAGTTCAAGTTAGGACAAAGTGAACAACAGGTAATACATACAAATGTTGTGGCTGCAGGCTATCAAAAAAGAAATATTCTCTGTCTATAAAGTATTAATCTAAAGGGATTGAATCAGTAAAATCCTAAAGATGAAACAATAAATATAAATCAGCCTCTCTAAATTCTGGTTGTCTGGGTGTCCAAAATTCCCACTGGAGGTGTGAGGTCATTATGAAATTCAAATAATTCTAGCTATTTTTTTTGCCATTTCAAAAAAATACAATTAAGAGAAGCAGGGGGTAAAGTTAAAGTTATAAAAAAGACCACCAACTTCCTGCAGTGGTGGCCCCAGACATTTTTCATTGGCTGGCGAAATGGGGCCACTGAAAATCTTGGGGTGACACACCAACACTAAAAGTCATAACTGAATTTCAGGAGTTCTGTTATGTTGGTTGCTGGTTCAAGTCCCTGACCGCACCAAAATATGGAGCGTGGACTGGTAGCTGGAGAGGTGTCAGTTCACCTCCTGGGCACTGCCGAGGTGCCCGTAAGCAAGGCACCGAACCCCCCCCTAACCGCTCGGGGCGCATGTCCATAGGCAGCCCCCCTCACTCTGACATCTTGCCATTTGATGCATGTATAGGCCCTGTTTATGCATATGTGTGAGTATTTGCAGGCATGTGTGTATATGTAAAACAGAGTGAAAACCACTCGTGGGATTAATAAGGCTATATAAAAATTAAAATATATAAAAACTATATTAATAATTATATTCTGTCAGTATTTACTTCTCTAGTTTGTGCTTGCCTATAGCGGCTAGGTCAGCAGCAGTTGTACCATGGTGAGGTGCAGGACACCTGGGCCACACTGCCTGTGTGAGCATTATGTGACCGCGACCTTGCTTCACTGCTGCCGCTCACACACATGGGGTGTTGACACAGACAGTGTTGGTGCAACAGCGCTGCTGCAGAGCTGTCCACTGCTGTAATTACTGTACCCACTTGTACCTACAATTAAACACCGGTACGTGACAAATTTATGTAGCTGTGCAAGCCAATGCACTATCAACAACATGATCATGGCAATATTTCACAATAAAAAACCTTCTGATATCAAATAAAGGGATTATGTTAACCAAAATATTGTCAGAGGGCTTTAATTTTCAAAAGGAAACAGGAAAGGTTGAGTTGGAAAGAAATATGTGTATTTTTACATGTCTGTAAAAGATGAAGACTTGAAAACTAAGTGGCAGTTGATATTACTTCAATATGATTTTCAAAAGACCATTCTCAATGGCTATTTTTGCTAAAACCACATGCATCACTTGGAAAAAATAGGCAAGACATTCTTTAAATGTTCCACAGCTGAGCAGCGCTGCTCACACAGGCAGCATGGCCGCTTTTACCTGTTAACATTAAACAAAAGAGGTTCCGCAATGCGCACACCTTGCTCATGCAGACAGAGTGGCCCAGGCATTAGCCTCACTTACTGCACTTTCACTGGTGGCTTCTGAGGTGAACAGTGAGTCAGAGTCTCTCACACGAAAACTTACAAAAGAATCCACTGTGGCTCACTAGGATGTCCGTACACTTGGAATAACAACACAGTTACTCCGACAATATGTTGAAATGTTAGCTAAGGAGTTCACCTCGTCATTATGGAAAGAAGTAGCACAGTAATTCAGCTTTAACAATCTAATATGATTGCTCAAGGACTCCTGGGTAACAGTTAGCCACATTGTGTACCGTATACTGGCTTAGTATAAAAAGCCCAATTTATCTTTGCTAATAATATGTTGGAGTGATGTCAATCAAGCAATCCTTTGGCAGTTCCGTGCAGTAACACTGAGGACCCCTTAAGGGTTGCAGACCTACTTTTGAGGACCCAGGCTCTAACCGTAATATTGTAAATATTAAGACTGTAAGTAACTATGCAACTTCTTACAATTTACTAAAATATATGTTTTTTTTTTTCTTCAAATTTCTTCAAATAAATACCACAGAGGATTTTGGAGGACTGTCGAAAACTAACAGTATTTTCTGCGAATAGGATTTGCGCCTTCATGGTTTACATTTCCTGGACAAATAGAAGGACAAACTCTCATACACAAATTCAGGCATTCAGAAAATATTTGCTTAGTGGTCATGATTATCATATTTGTATGCCAACATATTACTCAAGAAGACAAACCATTGTGTAACCCTAAACATAAACATGCAAGTGGCTGAGATTCACATCTGAAAACTGCCCTACTTGTGATACTTTGGTAAGTTTCAGACCTGCATTATGTAGTTTTCTGGTTTTTTTTTTGTTTTTTTTGTTTTTTTCAAAAAGGAAACCAATACTACAATAATTGGAATAGTGTCTGTTGTCTCTTTGATTGATTATCTGTCTGAGTATCACTACCTCACCACATGTCTGGTGGTAAAATGTATCTCAGGTGTTTTGTGATTTTGATTCCTTATCCATCACACTTTGTTGGCACAGCCACCGAAATGCCTGCATATTTAAAGGAAAAGGTGAAGGTATAGTTCGTATTTTCCCCATATAAGAACATCCTGCAGTTCAGCTTGTTCCTCCAGATGGCTACAGCATTTTCTGTTAGATCATATAAAAGAGGTTTGTTGCTGCAAGCCAGTGTCACACTACACATGGAGCCACCTGGATTTAAAGGTCATTCTCTCCCATTGCAATTTCGCCATTCACTGCTGAGAGACAACAGAGACGTGGAGGTTTATCTGCACGTGTTGCAAACACCAGCAGGGTCAGGGATGAGACAGCTATCTCTCTTGTTGTTATGATTACTGATGATTTATTTCAGAGACAGAAACAGATAAAGAAAGAAAGAGAAATTACTACAGAGGAATTCCACAGTGTTGTCCAGCTATTTAATAGCAGCTACACAGCAATACTCTTGGCTGAATTATTATTGGTAATATCAAGCACAGAGGATCTTGAGAATGAGTAAGAATGATAACAATAGAGGGGGAAGGAAAACGAGGGGAAACGCCACCCGCACATTCTTTTTAATGGAGTTTGCCCAAGTTACATTTCTTCTTGCACAATAAGCAATTTTTATCCAGTCGATAAAAGCCGCTGCAGAATTGTTTACTTCCCTTGCAGGTAAATCATTTCAAAATTGGTTTGATATTAAGGCATATCCCTGAGAGCATGTACACGCTGGATGTGGGTGATTACAAAGCAAACTGCTGCAACCTTACTGGACTTCATAAGGACCCCTGTACTCTTTCTAATTAGCTCTTCATCCCTCCAGGACATTAGATAATGGCCAGGTGTGAATGAAATTTGTAGGTGGATTTTCGCCCCGGGTACGTGTCGGATGCTGTATGCGTTAGGTGAACGAAACTAGTTCATTTGTAAAGCTTCTGAGTCAAGTGGGAGTAAGTCATGTTATTAAAGCATAATCATGTTTTCACTCTCGGTAGTGTGCGCCATTGGCTCCCAAGGGCTGAGAGAAACAGGTATGTCACTGCTGTATACTACATACTAATTCTACTTTTGCGCTACTCTCCTTTTATATTGGAAAATTAATAAAAAAGATATTCATATTGGCACATATGCTCACAATATTAGTGTTGCACTGTTCCTCAATGCTATGCACAACTGAGGAGCCTTCTACAGCTGGAAAAAAAAGAGAGCTGATTGTAAATGGGGATATGGTGATGCTAGGAGCATCTGAGAAAGCTACGTGTTAATTATATGAAGTCCTTAGAAAATGTTTGCATTTGTTGTTGTTGGGTTTTTTGTGCAGGTTAAGTCCTAATTTGTTCAGGGATTACATTTCATCGCAATGTGTCTTCATGAACGGTAAGTATGATATCCTACAAAAATGCACACACAACAGTTTGTATGACATAGTGTGAATTAGCGCCCCACAAATGACCTTACTTCCTTAAGGTAAAGTTCCATAATTACCATAAATTTACAGTGGTTAGGTTTAGGCAATCAAAGTTATTGTGATAGGTTTAGGAAAAGAAACATGGTTGGGTGTCTTTACGTTTAGGCAAGTAAAGTTAATGTGGCTATGTTATGTTATGTTCTGAAAAGAAACATGGTGAGGACATACACTAAAATAACTTACAGTAAAGTTTACTCAAGACTGCTCAGGACTGCTTCTTTGTTTACTCCCGTTTGCACATTGGTCACGTGATCAGAGCCTTTCAGAATACGCAGGTTATGCACAAATTACTGGCACATGATAATGTGGGATATGTATGAATTTGGGTGAATTACTCTTGTAGAATAACATACAAAGTGTTTATGAGAACAGCCTGTTCATCTCAATGAAGTTACCCATGCTGCAATCCAAACTGATTTTCACTCACATGTTACTGTGTGGCTCCTTCTGCTGCTAAAATATTACCACAACTGTGTGTCATGGTGACCCTGTTCATTCTACTACTCACTGAACACAAACATACCCGGGTAGCCTCAGGCTGTCTATACACTACATGATCACCGGCTGAATCACTTTGCAACAGCACAAACCACTGCTTTCCTACTGAGAACGTGACAATGCCAAACCTCATTGCAGTGCTACCGTGAGCATTGAATGCTGCTCAGCTTTCACATTTGTTATCATTATGAATGTTTATTGTATAGTACAGACAAACTGGAAACTTAAGGATGGTTGTCATTGATTCTCCAGTGATCTCATTTGAGTATAATTTGATAATGTGTTTGTAAATAGTATGATGGTAAATCAGCTGTGAGTTGAGCTCTTAGCACTGACAGTTTAACTGCTAATCATCAAACAGCCAGACCCTTCCTGTAGACGTTTGTGTCTTGAGTGCATCCCATGTCAAGGCATCTAATAATCAAATCTAGTGGTCTATTGCCTTTGAGTCTTACTATATACTGTATAATAAAGATGGACAAATGCTCCCCAAATGTGAAGCCAAACAACTCAATCACCCCCTGGTGGCTGGCT
>JAPZEB010000021.1:5105130-5116662 GCA_029783705.1 Chaetodon striatus | reverse complement strand
CTTATTGGCAATCAAATCAGATCTTTTTTGTAGAGCTTTATGAAGTTTGATTTTTCACCCTAGATGTTAACACCCGCATGATCTTCCCCATTAGCTATTGTGGCAGTACTATAGCCTGCTTCCCTAAACTGGGGGCATGCTGACCACTATCTACTTTAGTTAATACACTGACAGTTGATAAGTACCTCATACAACTCCACAATCCAGTGGTAGCCACCACATGATCTGCAAATAGCCACTATGTCATCAAGGTCCAATACCAACTGTTTTGCAAACATGTGCAAATGAAATTCACCAAGCCTCTTCTGGAGTGACCAAGCAATCATGATGCAATCACACCATGTCAACAGAATGGGAACAGTGAAACCTAAGCATGTATGTATTAAGATGGAGCCCATTTATTTCAATGAAAGTTACTCACCAGGAGCAAATGCAGATCCCAGTTTTTTATGCGTCAGACTTTATGGGCCCACAGCGCACATGCACACATTCAATAAAGTCCTTGCCTGGCTAGTCTGGCATGAGAAAAATGTAGTTTCTTTTGAAGTTCTTTTTTTTATGATTTCTTACATTTTATTGGACCCTGATGTATTCTGATAATACAATAAGACATTTTGGAATGTAAAAAAATACACATTTTTTCACAGTTGTATCTTTTGTGGGGGAAGAAGGCAACACTTCCAAACACTACCAGTGCATGGGAATTCAGGATAGCTTCTGCTGCTCAATCAGGGATAGTGAAGACAGGTTTGCATCATTATGTCCTCTTAGCAGGGAGGGACTGGGTCCTGTTAAGATGTAGGAGGTTGGGTAAATTAGTTCTGCAGTAAATTACATTTTATTACATGTGGCACTCCCACCAGTATGTACTTTGTCTGCCCACAGGTACATTGCAATGTCAGCAGTAAGTAGCAGATGCTAAGACATGCCTGTAGCTCATCTCACATTGGCTACTGTACTACTTTTTTCCACACTTAGTTTGTCTTCTCTCGATCATCTGCAGGCAATCCAGAATGCTGCCGCAAGCTCGCTCAGTAGGTCAAAAAGACAGTCCCACATTACCGTTATACTTAAATCTCTTCCCTGGAACCAGTTCCAAAAAAATTTAATTCTCACTTGTACAGCATTTCACAGTCAGACTTCTGTTTATGTGTCTGAACTACCTCACCCGTATTCTTCAGCTCGCCCCCTTAGGTCAAAAATGCTAAATTTGCTGTCTTTCCCTCGCATCCACCTTAAGACCCATGGTGATCGAGCTTGTGAGGCTGTAGCATCTAAATGATGGAATGCTCTATGTTAACCCTTATGGTCTACTGACTGGCTTCTTTTTAAAGGCATCTAAAGACACACCTGTTTAAACCGACGTTTGGGTAACCTGTATGCATTAGGTCTTTATTTTATTTACACATTGTGTAGTCACATTGTTTTATTGTGTTTTTCATCATGTATTATGCAGTTAGTTTGTTTTTTTAAATACATACTTGTATGATGTGTAATGCCCTTGTAAAGCACTTTGTGAATCATGTCTGTGAAAAGGGATACACAAATACATTTTACTTACTAAAATAAGAGCAGGCTGGTGGATCATATACACACCGAAATAAACACCGACCCTTGTTCACTCCAAAACTCTGTCACTTTTCCTTTTCCTTTTTTACAGTACAAGAGAACTGAGACTTGTTCACTTTCTCGAGCCTCCCTAGAGTCCCCTGTCTACCTGGTTTGCTGCTTCCTGTTCAGTGCTGCAGAAAGCGCACCTATTGGTTGTTGAAGATGTCGATGTTATTTAACTTCAGTATTTGCATGAGCTGAGATTAAAAACTTAAGATAATGTTAAGCATATTTGATTTTGTTTATACTTTAAATAGACTGACTTAAGACAGCTCAGACTGAGTACTATGATCATTATACAGCAAAGGATTCAGATCACGGGGACACATCACAACTATAGACTGTTTCGAGGCATCTTTTAGATGATGGGCCATTATGTTGTTCCTCTGAGACTTCTGGTTCAGCCACCACTACACAATAACAGCATATGAAATGCTGAACTAGTCTTCCTAAACTGATATAAACACTGGGAAATAGCAAAATAAGCTTTAGGACCTTGCTGCTCAGTGGTGGGTTGTGTCCTTCAACAAGGTACAAACTTGATTTAAATTCTGCCATTAAGAAATTAGTAAATTAGACTCAGAAATTTAAGTCTACCACTTTGCTGAAATAACAAACGCGACGCAAAGCCGGTCTACATTGAGACCAGTCTTTAGAATGAACTAAATATCTGTTGCACTTACCAAATTTAAGCCTGGTCTTAACTACACCCAGTCTTAGCTATGCGCGTTTGTGTGAACACCCAGCAACTACAGCTATTGCCTAGCAGCACATGTGTTGCTAGGATACATTGTTAAATTATCCCGATGCCATGTTATTATGTTACTAGTCATTTATCATTTGTGGCAACATTTTATTGGAGCATTGATGAAAAAGAAGAGGAAATTTCATGGACATTGAGATTAGGGATTAATAATGCTGTACAGGAGAGCCATGTTTGTGTTTGATTGACAGCAGCCGGTAGGTGAAAGAAGAGCTAATTAGCTTGCTATCTTGTTCGATTGCTCAGCTGCATATTCAGCAAGCTGAGGTAAGGACAAGACGTGTGTGTTAATGTTTGTATATTAGCTAGATAATCAGGAGTCTATAGCCCTGATCACACAGAAAACGTTTAAGCAGCTGGAGGCAGCTTTTTGTAATTGTTTGTAATAAGAAATAAGCTTTTTGTTCACAGATGCGTTTCCGTGCTCTGAGCACCTGGAATTTTTGCGGGAGCACTCTTAACTCCTCAAGTTGAAAAAACTTATACTTAAAGCGGAAAAACGCCCCACATCATCTCTTTTTTCTTCATCTTTTTTCCCATTGTCCAATCAGGTGATTTGAGAGGCTGGCTCTCTGTAGTGGTCACAACAAGTTCACAGTTGTTAAACAGTGGAGGAGAAACTGGTGGTAGCAGTCGCTGGATACCCAGAGCTATACGTCCCAATGATAGACCACAGGTTGTCAAATTACCCTTGAGTCATCCTGAAAATATGCCTAGAAACAGCCATCATGGCGGTGAAGCTCCTGGACCAGCTGGTGGTACTCCCAGTGATCCTTTTTTTTTGAGGGTCATATATATACCCACACAGATCTCGGTTTCCTTGTGCCCAACACAATGTTTGCTGACAGCCTCTCAACCTCAACCACAGCAAGAGCAACAGCAACCCTCTGCCTGTCCATTTCAGGAACTAGGTACTAATTACTGTCAAATAACTAAAATATAATATATACATAATCGATAGATTGATTACACCTGCAAAACCTTTCTGTGTGATCAGGGCCTATAGCAGGAAAGCTAACGTGGGTCGCTGTTCAACATTCATGGCTCTTGTGTTGTGTATCAGGCTGATGATTTATAGAAACAGTTGAGATTTTGTCTCTAAGCCTGCTCTGGACTAGGCGGATGATTTACACCTGTCTCAGCAAGAAGCGGACTTAAGCCTAGATGGTGCAACCGGTGTAACTATGAGGTCAGACAGCACTCAGCCAGGTGTAAGCCCTGCTGGTGCAACCAGTCCCTGTAGCATTAATTTCATACCTAGTGAATCTTCCTATTTTTTTGAGAATGGAAATGACAAGACAGACACACAGCACACATACATTAAATACAAATACTCCTCACTTCCTCTTTAGATTGTTGGCTAGCAATTGTTAGCTTGAAAAAGCTTAACTCTCGTAGCCAGCTCCAAAAAACACCAAACCTGGAGGTAATGGCATGAGCCCAAAGACCCTTAAGTTTCCCGACAGTGTCCAGTTCCAATGCCAGTATGTTTAGTCGCGGCAACTATAAGGCACTGATTGGTTGTTGTGGTTCCAGTGTGTTTCTCTGCCGATAAATTTGTACCTTGTCAAACAAAAGTAACAACCTGCCATTGAACAACAAAGTTGTTTTTGCCATTTCAGTTAAGGAAGCCTGAAGTTTATCGTTTCATATGCTATTTTCATGCAGTTGTGGCTGGACCAGAAGACTAAGTGAAAAAATGACGTAATTTACTTAATCAATAGCAAAACTGTCATGATTTGATTCCGACATTAAAATTTGTCTGCAACAGTGAAATCCCTTGAAAAGCTGTTTGATGAAACGCCGGCATTAGCCTGACCTAAACCATATAAGTGATTAGAGAATGCTCATATAAACAGTTTTTCAGAGGTTATTTGGGTTGTTTTGGAAAAAATAAACAAATTATCTACTCATTATTTAAGTTACTTGAGAATTAAGTCTTGTGTTTTTATTCTACAGTGTGGAAAAAAAAAACTTCTGTGGGGAAAAAAAAAAAATATTTGCTTGTACTCATGGCTGTTTTGCCCTGTGATGATCATAATGTAGCCATAATTAGTCACCACCGGTATCAAGTGATAACAGCATAGAACAAATAAATAACAGAATAAATAATGAGCAAGCTCCATTTAGAAAACAAACACAGCTCATTTCCTTTAGGGGATTGTGCAGTATTTATTTGATTATTTGTAGAAACAGCAAGCCAAAAAGCAGAACCACTTTACGATGCAACGAATAAGAAACTTAGAGGGGAAAAAGGCATTATATAGGACATTGAAAATTGAGTAAGACAAAGAGCTCATTAAGCTCCTTCCCTTGATGGTTGTTCTTCCGATGCACTATGTCGAAAATAATGGCAAAAATACCTGAGCAAAACATATATCGAGGTGACAAGAACAGGAGCCTATTTATTTATTGTCACAGGAAAGGTCCCTTTTCTCTTTCTGTCTCTCTCTCTAAGGTGCTTTACTTTTGCCTTATAAATCAAACTGAGGTGAGGCATTGGCACAGAGTTGGAAGTGGCAGATGGAACTCAGCTCAAGTCTCCAATCATCAACCAATCACTGCTTCCAGTACATGTTTTTTTTCCTGAGGGGTTGCCTTTGTGTATACAGTAAAATACTACATATAACTATAAGGTACAATATGAAACACAAATAGGAAAAAAGACTTCATAAACCAAGCAAGGGTAACATATTTCCATTGAACACACATCCACGCATTCACAAATCTTGTATAAGATCTAGTTTTGCACAGTGCTCCAGTCTTCACACCAGGCAGCTGTAATTTTCTACGGCATATGCTGTGAAAATGACTTGAACATTATGCTGAGACTTCTACTCGGTCCATCACAATGAGAGCCGCGCAGTTCCTCCTCCTTCCCCCGCTCTCCAAGAGCCTTCGAAGGCGACAGAAGTGTTGGCACGTGGCTCTGCAGCCGGGCGGGGAGGCATCTTTTGATGGGAATGGTGATAGAAGCCTCATGGTGGTGTTGGCTGTTAGCCTGTTGTGCTCTGCTGGACAGTCATTTTCTCACCAATTTGACATGCGTGGCATTTTGTTATCTAGCAAGGACTCCCTGTTTGGAGAGTAGATTATTCACTGAATGTCAAGGAGGGATACTGTCTCTCTTCCTTCCTTAAGGGATCCAGAAAGCTCAGTGACAGTGATTCATACTCTCCCTCCATAGTTTTTTTCAGTAATGTAACACTTGGAGTTAATGACATTACAGTTGGATGCAAAGGTCTTCATGCGGGGGAAACTGGATTAAAAATAAATTAGAAGCACTGATAAAGGGTGATGTAAGGGACTTCAGAAAAATTCAGCATTTTCAAAACAGCAGAAAACAATACATAAAACAAACAGTGAGGAGGGGCAGAGGCAATATATAATTAATCCAAAGGTCCTGGGTCAAATCAAAAAGCTCTGATAAAAGTTGCATAACCTTTTTGATAGGCCCACAAATAAAAGGTCCAACAACTATGTCAATGAACCAGTACCCCTGTCAGTTAGTTCAAGATAGCTCACCATCATCAACACCCAAACTTACACTGACTGTAAAAAAAAATGGTAAACTAATGTCAATTTAAGCTTTTTAACAACTGACAACTCACATTTTATTATTCCAGCCATTAAAACTGGGTACAAGGACATTCCAGGTAGATGTAAATATGGAAAAAAAAGTCACTTGAGGATGCAGAATCTCGCTCACTGTCTCAGTCCTGCAAGGCAGGACTCTCACCTGGGTCCCAACAGGCAGTTTGCAAACCTTTTGCCTGCGCATTTTAGCACTGACAACTTTGGAACAGATCCAGGGAAGCAGAAACCTTTACAGGCGCTGAGCTGCTGTGGCCTAACAAATGGTCTTGTAATGGCACCAGTCAGAGCTCAGACATTCAGCACTGAAGGCAGTGACATTTCAGAGACCTTCTGGAAACTGAAGCAACAGCTTTAGTCTGGAAGTGAAACAGAATTCATTCTTATGCCACAGGACAATCTAATATCAGAGAGATTTTAAGCTTTAGTGGCTTTGACACAAGATGATACAGTTCGTTTATCATGACATCAAATATGATGTCTTTTTTTATATCCACACATGTACATTACAATAAAGTGTACAAACATGATAAGAATATAAATCTGTGAGGTTTGTTTGGAGATGTCCTGTCAAAGCCATTAATCTGACAAATATACCGGAGAGAAAACATAACCAAAGTTACAATGTTGTAACTCTAGTACTATTAACACAGGCTCTGCCCTCGCCTGGACTCTATGAGTAATACTGTCCTCTGATTAAGAGCACGTGTTCGCTCACAATTCTTTAGTGAGCAAATGTGTGCTCATGGTTGGATGAGAGTATTACACATAGATTTTAGTAGAGGGAGGAGCCTGTGTGAGGTGAGACTTTCTTCTAAAATAATGTATGTGTTTGTACCAAACTACACCGGCCAGAAGAAAGCATACAACTACTCACGGACAAGAGGCTCACGCTCATGACAACACCAAAGAAGAAAAAAAAAAAAACAGCATCCTCTTCAGGTAAGCTGAAACATTAGCTAACTCCTCAGTGGTACTGGGTGAGCTTGCAGTAGATGTGTGCCTCTTCTGCATGGTGATGCGGTTAGGGAGATGTAAAATAGCTGCTACATGAAACTGCTTACAACATTTCTGGAAAGAGACATTGCTGTTGAGTTTTTCAGTTTTCTCCTTTAAGCACTACAAGCTGAGTGCCATCTAGATCCATTATATTGGAGATAAGGCAGACATCTCCAACGCTCAGCAACACACACTAAACAATCTAGATTGATTAATAGAACTACGGGAGAGAAGAAATACATTAGGGATTACATTGAACACATTATGGGAACGTTATCATTTACTTTGCCCGATACTTACTTTTATTGAATAGACCATGAACCCATCATAATGTAACTAGATGTAACCTCAGTGAGCTGTTGTGGCCACCAGCTGTTTAGAGCTAACACCAGTTTTTAACATGGATTTGTTGTTTAAAATGAAGCAGTATTAGGGAAACAATAGAGTTCATCTTCTAATGTGATGATAGAGTTTGCTGCCTACTTTCATCCTCAGTCCCAAACATGTTTTCTATTGTCACCAGGATGACGAGACAACAGGGCGATGGGATGCCTGCTGCTACTAGCCATCTCATAACACAACAGTGAGATCAGAGAGCCCATAAGCTAAACAGTTATCTTGTCTTTCTTGTATCTGCTGATTAATTTAAGTCCTTGGACGTTAGTCTTGAGCTCTGCTTTTTAGCTTGTGCAAAATTGATACAACTGAAAAACATCAGCCACTGTCATTGATGAATATAATCTTATTTACTGATAGGCCGATGGCCTTAAAAAAGGAGAATAACGGCAGATACATCAGTGCATCCCAAAAATTTATGTAGTATCGATTTTGGGATTAACTTTCCTTTTAATGCTTTAGGTTGACTAAACAGAGCCATAAAAATGTTCACTTTATATTATAAAAAGACAAATGAAGCATGTTGATGGTGATTGTTTTGCAGATACTATCATGATAAACATTTTGCAACTTTGCAAATACAAATGTTTTCTCATAATGCTGTTTTTTTTTTTTTAAATGTGATACAATCAGCACTATATTTCTGTCAAAAAATATTGCTTTTGCATATGGGTAGTAAATAACCGTGAACTCAATGAACAGATGTCATTTTTAGAATGGGGACTGACATTATAAATACCAATGCTTCCTTCAGCAGCTATTAAACTACCAGACTGTTGCTCTACTGTTTTATGTGTTTTGCTTTTGTTCTAATCTGATTAAATGTCTAAAACTGTCAGGGGATTGTGTCATTTCTGGCTGCGTTACTGCCCAACAGGTTTATCCATCGTATTGGAAAGCCTCATACACTGGACTGGTGTGTGTATGTGTGTGAATACAGTTTGTGTGTGTGTGTGTGTGTGTGTGTGTGTGTAATCCACAAGATTTTCGTCTCCTGGCCAGCCACCTAGCTAGCTAACTTTGCAGTCTGCTAACACCCGCACAGCCCTCTCCTTTGGACAAACACAGCAGTCTCCTCTGTGATGGATGTGCAGTCTAAGTGCCACCACTGTTTTTAGCCTTCTAAATATTTCTGCTCTCGCACAAACGCCTCCATGTGCTTGACACTGGCTTCTCTGTTTGGCCTCTTTGTGTTCAATATTTGCACCTGTTCCATCTGTCTCTCCGCCCAGCACGTTTCTTTTCTTTTCAATTTTTTTTTCTTTTTTTTTTTTTTCTCTTTTTATTTTTTTGCCATGGCATTTTGATTCTTCTCTGTGTGTGACTCAGAGAAAATCCACTGGAAACTTACTGTGGGAGCTATGCTAATGTCCCTGACAATAGTGTGGGTGAGGAAAACATATTGCCTGTTATGGAGAAAATGTGCATGGAGACACAACACCATGCCTACGTATTTGCGGGCATCCATATGTTAGAGTGTGTTCCTCTTCTTCCCTGTCTGTATGTTAATGTGTTGTGCATGCTCCTCCGAGATCAGCTGAGTTTGAGTTTATTATGGCTCATATGATGTAGCTTTACGGGAAGCCCATAGTGCCTGCGGTGCCAGACGTGGGGCTCTCAGCGGCCCTTTTTCTGAGATTTGTTAGAATAAAGATTGGAATCTACTGCAGAGGGCAAGCTGGCCGACAGGCTTGCAGACGGAGAGGGAGCAAAGCAGGTTAAAGAAATATACCAAGATTTTATGAGGCTGAAGAAAATGTAAATTCTGAAGCTAAAAGAAATCCAAAATGATATGCAACTAAATCTGGAGGTCCGCTGTAAGAGAGCAATAAAATTCATACAAACTACAACATTAATAAAAGGTTTTAAATTAGTGGGAGTACTTCTGTTGCGTCAACAAAAAGTGAAGGTTACAGAAAACTGTAAACAACCTAATTCCCCTGTGCAGGGGATGGATGTGTGGTTGCACATCTGAAACAAACTTCATCTGTATTGTGTTAATGACAACAAACTCCCAGTCCAATTGGCACTGTTATTGGAGCTGATCAAAGTATATTGTAATAAATTGAAAATGATGATATAAAGCCAAATAGAAAATTATTGTTTGATTTAAACCCCTCTGCTCAGGCTACATCATGCTGTCAGGGGCATGTTCAAACCAGTTTAATAAGGAATGTGTCCAAAAAAAGGAGATGAGATCACAGTATCAGGTTGTTCTCAGTCACTGTTCATACTTAACTACATGAAAAGCAATGCACCATAATTTTTATATGACCCACATAATCGGCCGCTATGAGGTCATGATCATATGACCTATGTACTGCAGCAGAAGGGGAGGTCAGGTCATGCGGTATAAGAGCAACGAAGTCTGTGTAGGAAGGGGGTAGGGGTGATGGACAGGGGTGACACACACAGGACTTTGACCCAAGAGATCAAAGTTCATGCCCCATGTAAAACCAAAGGTCACTGTTGATGAAGTCACGTTTTTGCAAATGACTATGTCACATTTGTAGGTTCCATACCTGTCATATCAACATTTATAAAGTGATGTAGTGTATAAGCTGACCTTGTCATCTGGAGTTGGATTGGATGATGGGTGGCGTGACATGTAGTCAAGATGCCAGCCCGCTCTTATTCCTTGCTCATCAAATATCAACTCTTTGTCAGTGAGCTCAGCATCAGATACCAGCGCCCCAAGGCACCTTTGTTAATGGTACAATTTGCTCTGGGTGGCTGCAGTTGTTGATGCAGCAGGGAAAAACCAAATTCATTAAATGCTGCTGCTTTGTCAGTGGACGTTCGTGTCAGACACTGATGCACAAAGGCACCTATCACAGCATTATGACACACACCGGTAGTTGGAGTGTTACAAACTGCCAGTGGCAATTACTATAGTAGAAACAGCCAGAAAGTCGGAGAGGAGGTGTTTGGGTCAAACAAACTGTGGACTTTCACCCAGGAGCTTGCCGCTTGTGTCACATGTGCAACCAAAAGTCAATGGAGTTTGTTTTAATAACAACATAGTGTGCTTTCATGTGTAGCATGTTATGCTTGTGACATATGTCACATGATGTTAGTAACAGCTGTACTTATTTTAAGTCAAGTCGGGATGTTTTTTCTAAAACTAGCCACGTGCTTTTGTTGCCTAAACTCAAGTAAATACACATAAAAATTAGGTGTTTTAATATATGTTGTAAGTTTGTTTAAAGACTATATGCATGTAAAGTGTAGAAATTGTACATTTCCTGCAAAAAAAAAAAAAAGTGTATTTTGAAAAGACACAATGTATGTAACAAATGCAAATTAACACACCGCCCCAGAATGTTAAAAAAAAAAAAAGTACCTAGTGCGTCATATTTTGATGTTCAGGGCCACTGTCAGAGCCATAGTACTGGGTAAATTGGGATGAGAATGTGTTGAAGATGCTTGTTAAGCTGCAGAACCAACAAACAAAACTGCTTGTTTTTTAAAGACCCCTTTGCATATTTCCACCAGGGATAGTGTTTTTTTACTGAGACATTGCTGTATTTCCAATGGGGATTGTGCCAACAAAACTGGGTATTTTAAGCCTAAACATCTTCTTCTTACCACAAGCAAGTGTTTTTTGTACCTAAAGCTAACCACACATTAATCACAGCATTGTTGAAATGTAAAGCTTCAACATTACAGCTACATAAATATTGTACAAATGCAACATATCCTTGGTTTTCAGTAAAGTATGATGCAAATGTTTTTTATAGCAGGTAACATCATGTTATCACGTTATGACAACGCCCAATCATGATTCTTTTCCTAAACCTAACCTAACCAGCATGGGTGCTAATTTGTAAATTATCATACAAACTGTCGTATGAGGCTACGGTACTGACACAGCAGGGGTTCTGACTCAGGACACCTTGGGTAAAATGCATCCAGCCATCTAGCCATTCCTGTATTTTCATTTCCTGGTGGAATACCTTGTAACATGAACAGTGAGATATATTTTTTCTTGTAGTTTCAGAGACAAGGGATGAAATGCTTTTAGAGGTAAACCATGCAACAATTCTGCATTCAATAACAGTTTTTAAACAGTATCGCCGACGAAAGACAACCCCAGATTTGCTCTGCTTAGTGTTTCGCCTCGCTATATTCATATTTTTCTGCATTGGATGCATGTTGCTCATGGTTGC
>JAPZEB010000021.1:5060539-5071992 GCA_029783705.1 Chaetodon striatus | reverse complement strand
TATGAATACATTTGCCTTGCCTAACAGCAGTTATTGATTATCAAACATGTAATATTACCTGCTCTAACGCGAAAAGGAGATTGGTCACATACTTCACAGTGACATAATGACTTTCTTTTATAGTTTTCTTCCCCAACAAGGGGAGTTTCCTGAATAATGGCTAGTAATAAGTAATTTTAGTCTCCTCTTTAGTCCATCTGTTGAGTATAATTTTAGAACAAACAGTAAAATATAAAGTGTGTCTCTTTCAGTCAAGGAGGAAAAAAGGAAAACGCTTTGTTGCTTTTGTTTTTTCACCATTTTACATCCCCAACATAATTAATCCTAATCCTCTTCAGCAGAATGTCCGTGGCAATGGTCACAGTCTGAGGTAGTAATCGAGTGTTTGAAATGCGTACTTGAGTAACACTTAGTAGCATCAAAGGCATGAAGACACAAAAAGAGCAGGAAACAGTGTGCCGTCTTGTTTATAGGACCTCTCGGCTGGTTTAATAGGATTTTCACAAATTAATGGTCTGATGTTTGTTTGATGTTGTTGGGAAAACTGTTGGTGGCAATTCCGTGAAGCGTTCACAACCAGCAGCTATTAACTACATCATTACACTCTCTTCTCACGTCTTCATCTTGCTTTCGTTCCCCGTTTGTCTCCACGGTGGGTGGATTACCAAAAGACACAAGCGTCTCCATCTTCTCTCCCCATATCGTACTTCCACTCTCGTTTGACTCTCCAGCTCTTGTCTTGTGAAGACTGGATCATCAGAAGCTCAATTAACAAAGTTGATCCATGCCTCTATGAAGGTGCCTTTCAGGAAAATGCTCAATATGCAACTGGCATTTGTAGAATGTCTTTAGAATGTCTCTCAAATGAAAAGCCTCTTTGTTTGCAATTCTTAATTTCTAAAATCATTTTTCTGTTTCTAATGGCATGTGCATATTGAGAAGGATCAATGTCACATCAGATTAAACCGACATAGAAAAACTGCTGGGAAAAAAAATGCAATATTGAAAGCAGCAGAGCAGTTGCAGTTTGCATGCAAGGTCTTTCAAATAAATGTAATTTGGTTTATCTTCCTGAATGAAGCATGAAGGACTTTTCTCCCATTTTGCACAATTCTCTTTGGGGAGGTCCTTGAAATAACATTGAGTCTACTTCAACCAACTGTTTTGCACAACGGGTTATTTTGGTATCTGGGGTAACACAGCTACAAACACACACATATGTTTTTCACACAGGCCTTTTTGATGATAAGCAAATGTTTGTCTCTCATCATGGTATGTTTGGTAGCTTGAGTAGTTTATTTTTATTATTATTATTTTTTTTATTGTTTTTCCTTCCACAGTCATTTTTGGAGCCATTTAGAGAAACGCAAACCATTTCCAATAAACCCCATTATTTTCTTTCACTGAATGCCATTTTTTTTTTTTTTTTTGCTTTTTGTCTCTTGCCCTGTTTTATTTATTGAAGGCAGTCCTCCCAGAGCTTTGATTATTTCAAGCATGTATCTGTCTAAATGTGAAAAATGTGGCAATCCAGTTTGGTAGTGGCCAATTATCGATTTTACAGGTCAAGTCTGATTCCTATTTATATACTACTACAACAACTACTACTATGTTACCTACTGCTGTAACTACTACTACACTTTAAAAGATTCAGAATGCCGTCTGGTTTATGTTTTTGTTGTTGTTGTTGTTTTTTTTTGAAACACTGGTAATTAACAAGTTGCAAAGTGTATGGCACAAGAACAGTGAGTAAGATTTGGCAGGGAAAAGAAAATTTGGGCTTAAAAAGGAAACTTTGGCAGTGAAAAAACCTACTGAAAAATAAAACACAGGCATTAAAAATTGTTTTATTTTGATATTATTTTTGCAATCTGATGTGTTTTTAATAGAAATCATCTGATGTTTTTTCTCCATGTCACTCTTTCTCAGTGTTACTTCTTTTATTCTAATGGCAACTATGCAAAATTTAATTTTGATGCCAAAGTTGCTGTCATTGTTCTAGCTTTATACAAAGTGTTGATACTGACACAGAACTAAACTGATCATAGTTTGTCGAGAACATATTTATATTCATAGTTATGTTTGGGCACACACCAACCCAATCAGCAAAAAAAAAACAACTTGGCACTGTGTGTTTCTGCAAATCACGGATACATTGGTATAATATTGGATACATTAAAACTTGATGATTTAACAATGCTGCTGTTAATGTGTGGTTAGATTTAAGCACAAAAACTACCTGTTTCTAGTCAGAAAAAGATCATGTTCTGGCTTAAAACATCTGGTTTTGGGGGCACAATCCTGCCAGGAAACGCAACAATGTCTCAGTAAAAAAACAGCCACTTCATGGCACTATCCAAGGTGGACAAACACGAGTAGAATGGGTTGCTCAAAGAACACCTTTGTATGGGTCTAAAAGCCCCTGGAAAGTAGCAATGAGTTGTTAAAAGACAACTGGTTTTGTTGTTTGTTGGTGGCATGCAGCTTCACAGTCATCTTACCAAGGCGACACAGCATACACCGACCCCCCCCCCCCAACTCCTTTTGACAAGGTCAGCTCATACACTTAGTCACACCATCATTGATATGATATGTATGAAACATGAAAATATAATGTCATAATGTTGTGATTTGCTGAAATGTACAATGCCAACATTTTGTTCTGGCAACTGGCCTGCACCCACAGCACTTGGTAAAAATTATAGAAAGACTGTGGTCCTCGTTAAATATTTAAAAAGACAACAGTAACATAGTGCAAGACTGGGTGAGTTTTCTTTTTCTACATGTAACCTTAAGTGCCTTTGTTGCCTCATCTTAACATCATGAGAAACCCAGTCTCAAGTGTTTGATTCCTTTGGCTTGTAGAAAAAATGTAGCACTTAATTCACCAGGATAAGAAGTTGCCAGTGAGCTTCTGACCAGCAATTATGTTGCCTATCAAAACCTAACTGGTAAAATGAGAAGTATAATTTCCTAGGGACAGGGTTGTCTGTTTTTAGAGCTCCCAGTGTGTCACAGAATTCATATGTGAAATGAAAGACAAAAATGTAATTTAAACAAAGGCTCAATATGAAATTAGGTGAAATTAGACTTTTCTGAGTCACTTTAGTAATTTAATTAGCTTCCTTCCCTTTGTACCACTGATATAGCTTAAAATAAATGTGCATTAATTACATGAGAATATTAGGGGGAAAAATAGGTTGTATTGCAATGCCCAGTTTCTCCGGTGTGTAAATATTGCGCATTTGCTTCATAAATCACAGTTTGAATCCAGAGTTTTGATATGCAGAGCAATGATCTGGACCTAACTGCTGTAAAGTCATTATACAGTGTCTGAGTAAAACTGCCAGGAGATGAGAGATGGAAGAAAACCGTCTTTAGAGGAAATGGGCTCGCTGTCGGAAACCGTGTATACATGCAAATATTCTGAACACCTGCAAAGACAATTCCAGATATTTTTTTCTTTCTTTTTTCTTTTTTTCTCTGTGTCATTCAAATGTTCTTATGATGAGTTCAAATGAGAATGCATTGTGGCTCACCACATTAACATTAACATGATTGAGACAGCGGCAACAGAGGAATCATAGAGCTCATTCATGCTAGACTAATTAGCTTGCAGCTGAGGAAGGATTTTGACCATAAATTATATTTTTAAAAAACTCATACAAAAGGAATCTACTGGCTGTTCGGAAAAAAAAAAACGTGTTCAGTTTCAGTAGGTGTCATTATTCTGTGCAAATTCATTTTATGTAACAGAGGTTTAGGTCATGCATCAATTACATGAGGTGCTCACACGTTGCCAGTCACATGTCACTTTGTGGTCTATCTATGATCTGTACACACAGAGTTGTTCAGGCTGACAGGAATAAACAAATGAATTCATGCGCAAATCCCTCTGAAAGGACTTCAGACTGATCATGCATTACTGTAACCTCATTTAGTATGGTTTTTGCCTGAAGTTTGAAAGATGTGGTGTGGCCCCGTGTGTGATTTGCAATCATTTAATAGGATCGTGAAGCAGTCTTAACATAGCTTGCGGGCTTTTTATTAACCAGAGGGTAAAGCTTTCACCCTGCAGAAAGCCTTTATATAGACACTCCCCCAGGTATTTTTCACAAAGAATAATGACGTAGAGGCAGATCTAAACAATAGTGTATGTGGGCCAATGCCACTGTGATTGCTCAAGTGATAAACAAGACAGAGGTCTGGACTTGAGTCACATGCCTTGGAATCAATTCAGAATCAAGTCACAAGTTTGATGACGTTAGATTTAGCAAAATCAAAAAACATTTTGCAACCTGACTTGGACTTTAATACCAGTAACTTGGGACTTCTGGATTTCAGCCTTTTCACCTTCTCCGCTCCACTTCTGCACTGCTACAGAAAAAAACTCCCAGGGGAAACACTGTCCTGAATCTACTGATATTATTCTTTTTATATCATTAAGACATAAAACAACAATATACAATATTACCTCTTACAGAAAATACAAATTCCGAGAGAGTATGTTAAACAACATTAAACAAATTTCCAGGAAAAGAGTTTACAACAAGACAGGACAGAGACATGCATGATTCTTTCTGACGCAGTACAGGTTAAAAGTCCTTTATGCTATGAGCGTACAATAATAGCACTACTTTTTATGTCTCCACACCAGTGATAGCCATGGCAGGAGGCACAATGTTGTCAGGTTGTCTCTCCGTCTGTCTCATTCTAATAAACACAATCTCTCTAGAATTCCTCAAGGGAATTCCTTCCAAATTTGGCACAAATATTCAAGGATGAAGTGATTAGATTTTAGTATTTAAAGGTCAAGGTCACTGTGACCTTGCGTCTGTCTCATTCATTTGAACCCAATATCTCCAGAACACCTTGAGGGAATTTTCTCAAATTTGGCACAGATGTCCACTTGGGCTCAAAGATGAACTGATTAGAATTTGGTGGTCAAAGATCACTGTGACTTTTTCAGTCTTGCATTCCCGCCAATATCTCAGGAAAATTTCGACAGAATTTCTTCAAACTTGGATTGTAAAATTGATTGGTTACAATTTGGTGCCCAAAAGTCAAGGTCGCTGTGACCTTGTGTCTGCCTTATTCTTGTTAATACAATATCTCCAGAACACCTTGAGGGAAATTCCTCAAATTTGGCAAAAATGTCAACTTGAACTCAAATGCGACCTTGAAGCATCCCTGTTTTCAGATACAGATGTAAACTGTAACTGCTACTATGGGTTTGTGGAGTCATACAATCATGAAGCAGTAATTCTAGTTTATGATTAAGGTCGGTTACACTTGTTTAACCAACTGTCTTTTAACAAGCATTAAAAAGCATTCATGTTATTTATACTATTACTCTGTTGTTAAAATGGCATTACATTTGGTGAAGAGCACATTATGACTTGTTCAGGACTCAAAACAACAGGACTTGGGACCCAACTTGAGACTTGTTAGCCTTGAATTGGGACTTGAATGCGAAGACTTGAGACACATGGGACTTACAAAATTATGACTTGGTCCAAGTTACAAGATAACATTAAAAATGGGTACAGTAAGAGCAGATGGAATGGAATTTTACTTGGTGCTCGAAATTTATGAGGAAAAAAGATGAGAATTTAAAAAAATAAACAAATAAACAAATGGATGTAATAGCCAATTTCTTTATTAAATAGTGAAATAAAAAAATAAAAAATAAAGAACTAACTAGCAAAGGCTCCTTGGAGCTAAGGTTTCAGCTTGCTGCTGTAAAATTGATTCTGTGAGTGCCCTGTTGTTATCACAACACTGTGATGGGTAATGTGTGTGGCATTTAATTTCCTTACAATAATTTCCCACATTAACGTGCCTCAGGAGATAGCATTAGTAGCAGACACTCACCTATCCTCCTCAGTCACATACTGGACTGGACTGAGACAATCTGCATTGCTATGCTCAATGGTGTGTTTCGACTGCATCAGCAGGTTATACGCTGGGTTGATTCCCTGATTTGTTATGTTGGGCACCGAGCTGCGCCCTCAGGCTGCCTGTACGCCATGATAGATCTGAGACACCTGGGCTGTGATGGACAGATAGCAGGGTACGACTCCATCGTGGCCTCTGTAGCTCCTGCAGCTCCTCACCTCCTGGTGCACAGTGCTTCGGCTCACTCCAAGGGGGGGCTGACAGGTAGATGTGCATCGAGCCCCCTGCTGCACAGAGCTGCAGGTGAAATAAACCCGCCGCCCGTATGTGTGTGTGTGGGTCTGTGATAGGCTATTTCAGTCACTCAGCATCTCGCTGAGAGGAGTTAAGGTGAAATAAACCTGCAGTCTTCCATGAAACGCAAGATCATTTTGGGTGTGTATGTGCGTGGCATGCAGAAAGTGAGGTTGAATTGAAGTCTTCGACAACAGATCTGTGAGTGTGTGTGAGTGTGTGTGTATGTGTGCGTGTGTGTGTGTGCGTGCGCTGTATCCTCCAGCCTGGCTGTGGCACCATTCATAAGTGTCCATCAGTGAGCAGCAAAGCGAGGCATTGTGTCGATCACAGTTAAGTTCTCCCTTTTTCTCTCCCCGCTGCTCCCTTCTTCAGCCGGCCCCAGCGGACGGAGGGAAGCACTAATGGCCGCTCGTTATAGAGAAACTGAGACATGAAACAGGCCTTAATGAGCTGTTTTCTGTTTTGTGTTTTTCTCAGGGGGTCATTGTTATTGGTGAGAAATTGATTGGCAGCTGGTCCGCACCCATAGGGGCTCTGCGATATTCTGGGCGATAGCAAAGTTTTTGCAGCAAGGGCAGCTTTGTTTAGATGTTTGCAGCTGCGGGGTGTGTGAATGCATGTGTCTCAGCAAGTGTCTTTGCGTGAGGGAGTTGGTGTGTGTCTATTGGGTGTTTGGGTTTTTATGTATGTTAGAGAGAGAAAGACATCAGGAAACCAAAAGATACCATTTGCTCCTCTGCAATTGAGGAGGCGCGAACCATTTTCAGAGAAAACTGTTCACATTTTTGAAGATTTGAGGATTTTTACTTCCTAGGAATTATATACGCTGGCATTTTATGGATGTGGTTGTCAGTATTATGCTGTAAAACAGTGTAGAAGCTACAGTATCACTTTGTGCAGTTCTGTGCTCTTGCATTCACAATAGATCATGTCTGTCTGCATGTCAAAAAGCAAATTGTTTGCATGGTATGTTACAAAGGGTGGGTGATATAAATAAAGTAATCTTTACTAATTAACCAACTGACAGAGAATTATCACCCAACTTCAACACGTTTGGGGTTTTTTTTTAGCTTCTTTTAGTTTAGATTTGTGATTTTACTGCACATTTACTGTACGGTTCAGTCTCAGTGGCCTCATCCATCCTCTTTCCAGCAGCAGCAGACAGCTATTTTCAGCAAACAAGCTCTGATAAATCCACTGTACACTACCTGTCCATCACCACACAGCAAACAAAGTAAGCAACTAGCTGGTAAAAGAAAGTGGAACCGCTAGCAGCAAATAAGCCAGATATTTTCTTCAGGAGTAAGTGGAGACCAAAACAAAGCCAAAAGGCATATGAATATTCAACTTTTACTCCTACAGTACACGGAACACAACTCCAAATGATAACTACCATTGCTCCATGTCTGCAGTGGTGAATTTGCCGTTGGTGATATTTCTCAGTCATCCAGGTCATGGTAATTATAAGTGCTGTATCATAGACAACTTGCTTGAGTTTCTTAAAGATGTTTGACCTTTCATGTAAGAGGGTTCTTCAGTTGCAGCCAGTGTCTCCCCTCCGGTCAGTTAGAACTGAAGAAGCCTCTTGGATATAGCACTTAGAATAACACAGTAGCCATTGCATGTTAGCATGAGGTTAGACTTACATTAGCCAAACATGTCAGAGATCTTTTTCTCAACAATACAAAGAAAATTAATGCAGATTAGATGGGGTGTAAATTGTAGAGTGAAAAATGTAGGTTGATGCTACCCATTGGTGTGTGTACTGCTGTTTTGAAGCCTTGGGTTTGGCATTTCAGCTGTCATCATCTTAGTTTTTTGGAGCAAGTGACTTTGTCTTAGTTTGTAGGCCATTGTCATACTGACAAATACACTGTAACAATGAAAATTTAGATTGGAGGCGGCAGCCAGTCTGTTTTGTTACAGCGTCTTCCAAGCAGCGATTGCATCTTAGTGTGATCAAATTGAGATTATTTTAAAAATGGTTGAATAGTTGGTTGTGGAATAAATTATTTGTTGATTCTCTTCAAAATAACTGCAATCAAGTCAAAGCGATTTTGTGCTGCAGCCACTTTTTGACACAACATGGTGTATTTTCACATGTAAATCTCACCTATTGCAGCTTTACAAAGCAAAAACATTCAAACTCAAATACATGTCAGATTGTATCTGTGGTCCTTTTTTCAACACAAAAGTACCTCACCTACCCAACAGAGACAGAAAGGTCTTCAATTTCTCCCCTGCTAGGTGGGGGGGTAGAACCATGTTTATTACCAGCTGCATTTGAATAGCGTTAATCTATGCATCAAGCAGCAGCACTCAGTCTGCAATTGGTAGATAAAGGCAGCTGGCATGCTCCGAGGCCAGGCTGAATATCAAACAACTTCAGATGAAGCCTGTTTCCCTCTAAAAGAGGCCCTGAACACAGCAAGACTCCTTCCATGATTATAGCCCGTCCAACCACAGTGCCTCCAATACTGACTCGAGATGAGTAAAGATTGCGCTATTATTCAAAATCGATGGAGAAACACAATGTTTTTCACTATGCTGCAAAGCAATTCGCCGAGCTGGAGGTAGAAATTGCATGAAACCATTCAGTTCCTATATTTAGCATTCTTAGACAGTACACAAACTTTCATAACGTAATGTTTTAACACACTATAATGTAGTTGTAGGCAGCTGTTAGGACATCATTTTCTGTATTTATCAGAATTATACTTTCTCATATTAAGACATTTTATACAATTTCATCTGTGTGTTTTTTTGGGTGGTTTTTTTGTCATTCGTGATCTGTTTACACACCACTTATGTGTGCACACAGGAATTACATTTTGGCTTACCACTACATGATAATGTTACATAAACCATTTCTGTAATGTTTAAACATTTAGGTTTAACGTTACCAGTGAATGGTCTGATGCTATTTCTACCTCCTGCTCAGAGAATTGCTTTGCACCATGTGAGGAACATTGTGTTTCTCTAGCGATTTTAAATAATAGTGCAATCTTTTCTCATCTCGTGTCACTTTTTGAGACGCTGTGGTTGGACAGTTACCCATTCATGTTCAACAGAGTGGCACACAAGATTCACTTAGAGGTCATGCAGACATCATATTTTACGCCCGGCAAGAAACAGATCTGAAATGAGCCTCCTTGTGAGGGACACAAGCTGTGTCCTGTCCACTTTAAATCACAACAATTTCCTTCCTATGCAAGAAGCAGAAAACAGCGCTTTAGATCTGCTCGGCGCATTTACTCTTTGTATTGTCCGCATAATGTGTGGCTTCTGCTGTACGTGTGTCCTTTATCTCACCTGCATGCAGCATTCATGTGTGTTGTGTGTCCTCTGCTTACTCTTAGCATGTGTTTCTGTGACATTGCAGGGAGTTTGGCCGCTGGAAGGTGAACAGCTTGGCCCTGGAGAGACAAGAGAACAATGGCTTTTCCTTGCCGCTGGACCCCGAGTTCCTCCAGACCATTAGGCAGCTGGGCAGGAGGCCCAGTCTCAGCGCCATCACTGACAACATTATCAGGAAATACGGAACCCACTTCCTGCTCTCCGCTACACTGGGAGGTAAGTAAAGTAGACGGGCTGTGGTTTTATTTGCTTTTATTGACCTGCCTTTACACCAGGGAGAAAGGAAGCGTTAAAAGGTGAGGTTTAGGGCATCAAGGTGGCCCAGGTCCAGGACAAACATGCGGCCCTTTTCCACAACAGAATACCTTTCAGGTAGAGCTGGGTCATATGGAGAAAATCAATTATCATGATAATTTTGACCATACCTTTATCCTCTATCTTTTGATAATACCTCTATCGATATTGTAATAGTATTGTGGGGTTGAATTTGGTGCTTTCACAAAATATTTTTACAATTTTTATAATAATAATGATCAGTTATGTGGATATAATAACTACCACTGGGTTCACACTGGACGCGGAAGCAATGTAAAGTTAACTGATTTTCTATAGAAAGCTGCCCACTACCTTTCAGCACCCATGTTGACTAATTGAGCTGTACACACTTGATGCGCCTCAGCGCCAACTTCTTCTGCCGGCTTGAAATCTGCAGAGATGGTTTCAGTGTTTGGTCTGTTTTTTTTTTTGGCAAAAGAACAACCTGATAATCTGTTATGAACAACACAAAAGATAAATTATGTATGATATAAATGATTTGATTCTTATACATGATAAAATATGCATCCCATGGTTATTTATTCCACATATTGTGTGTGATTTGAGAAGAGCAGAGGAGAGGAAGCACTTGCTGATTGGTATGGAGACGTGCACTTCTAATGTAAACGTCCAGGCAATGACTTGAGCGACAATTGTCATTCTGCAGCACTTCTGTGTCCAGTGTGAACATGGCGTAAGTGGGTAAAGGCAAATAATAGAACAGCAAAAGGAGCTTTTTTATGACTTGATGAACTTCACCAGTGTTTCAGCTTGAGGAACCCGGCTCTAAATTTAGTCATGAGTGGAATAAATTGTAATTACGTTGCATTTGTTAATTGTTTCAAACACGCGTTAGAACTTTACTACTTTGGAGACCTCTGAACATAGCCTTTACAACAGCCATTCTAACATTGCATTAATGCAGCAGTCAGTTACAAAGAAGTATGTGATGAATCTTCATCAAGAAAGCTATTGCTTTCCCTAATCAGTCTAAATAAACCAGTATTTCTACAGATGTGGTAGAAAGAAATGACTCAAGGGACTTTAATTCCCTGTTCTAAATGTAGTTCCTGCAGCTCCTCTTCCTGGAAGTATTTGGTTGAAAAGGGCCAGCAGCCTTTATACACAACCAATAGGTCCTAAGCTGGGACCTTGTCATCCAAATCTTTCTCCACTTGTGTTGCAATAGACCATCAGCTGTCAAATGAAGGTAATTACCATAAAAGAGTAATCTTCTACAACACATTAGAAGCTCTAAAGAGTCTTGCATGCTCAAACAACCAAATATTTGACTAACTATTTTCTCAGCTGTGACTGTGGGATTGTATGTGGTTGTTTAAGCTCATATTCTTTGATTCAACATGTAAAATCTCTGTGTAGAGTTGTTTGACGAAAGTGTCAGTGGATCCTCTGTTTCCATAACAATAGATGTAAGTTAGCCAGAGTACTGTAATGTTCAGCAAAGCTCTCGTGGCTATCTACTGCACAATCTCCCCCATCTCCTCCACTGGCTCTTTTTCATCTCTCGTCTCTCGTGCATAAACTCTCAAAGTCATGTTGAATACCAACAACAGTATTCTAAATAG
>JAPZEB010000021.1:5048507-5060439 GCA_029783705.1 Chaetodon striatus | reverse complement strand
GGTTGTAATGATAAGAACAACATAAACAAGTGTGAAATTGCAATTACACCATAGACTTTGTAACATCTCCCATTTGTGTACTCCTATTTTGAAACCTTGTGTTTGGCGTTTTGGCCATATTGGTTTTTTGAAGCCAGAAGTGACCACATTGAACAAGAGGCTGCAGCCGAGGAGTAGAGAGGGGTGGACATGACTGAGAACCCAAGGACACTAACTGCAGACAGCCTGTCACTCAAAGAGGCCACACCCTTTATCATGCATAGCTAAGGCTAAATAAATTGCTGACAGTTGAGTTATATAAAAAGTCATCACCTGCACATTTTTCATGAACAAAAAAAATTGCTACAGACATCAAAACCATTTTTGTACCAGGCTATAAACATGTTTAGTTCTGTTGTAGAGTGGGACATTTTAATCTGGGTGTCTGTAGGGTTTGTCTCACTTTTGGAGCCAGCCTTAAGTGGCCATTTGAGGAATTGCAGGTTTAGGCACTTCAACGTTGGCTTCCTTTTTCAGCCTCAAACGTTGATGCTTGATCCACACATTGACCCTTTTTGAAGAAGCGTTTATCAGCTGTCCTTGGGCTCATGATCAGTGTTTTTACAAAGTCTTGGACAAGTTTCCAAAATTGGACAAGTTTTTTACCAAGAGTGTGCACTATAGAGCTCCTCGTTGCAGCTAAAAAAATAAAAAAAAAAGAAAGAAAAAAAAATCCCATTTTACGAGATTATCTGTTTTTCCAAAGGATTTCCCTCTTTTAATGATTTTGTCTACAAAAAAAGGTCTCTATATCTTAAGAGATATGAAAATAAAGACGCTTGTTCCAACACAATTAAAATAATTACACTGTAGTATTCCCGTAACTTCATTTGTATTAAAAAAGCATGGTTCTTAACAAGGTTTCAGAGCTCAATAATAGACAAAGTGAGTTATTAAAACTGATTTTTCTTCTCACACTGTGTTGGAGACAAGTGCTAACCTTTCTCTATCCCCAGTGGTAATGTACTGTATATTAGTTCTAATGCCTCTCCAAATTAAAACCACATTCCACATAAAACTTAATGCTGTTAGAAAGGATTTTTCTATCGATCTTTCACTCTTTCCATCGTCCGTCAATACACCATCGTCTGAAAGCTTTGGCTCTGTTTTTATTGAAAGATTTGTTCCATAAAGCATCTCAATTTGTGCACCGTATAGCTGCAGACTTATCACCGAATTGACACAATGTAGACCACAGTGTAAAATTACCAGAGGCAGATAAATTTCTCATTAGCTTTCCACCTTTAGACGTACTGTTTATCAGCCTACTGTATGTGACTCCATAATGAACACCGGCAGGTGTTAATGGGTTAATATTTACCACTACACCACTGATAACATTATGCCTGCGTATGTTTACAGGGGATGAGTCATTAATGGAGTGTGTGTATGTGCCTGCTTGCTTGTGTTCACAGGGGAAGAGTCATTAATGATCTTTGTGGACAAGCGGAAGTTGAGTCGGACGTCTGAAGTGAGTGAATCCAACGGCACAGCTGTGACTCTGGAGGCTCTGCACCAGCTGGCTGCCTCCTACTTCATCGACAGGGAGAGCACCCTGCACAAGCTGCACCACATCCAGATTGCCTCCACTGCCATCAAGGTAAAAAGCTTGCTGCTCTGAGTCAAACATAATACCAATTAAAAAAAAAAAAAAGAACAGGTGCTCATTTGCCACAGCTTTATATTGCTCCCATTGTAGGATTTTTTTCACTGCCATTTCATGGGGACATTATTCAAATTAGATTTTGTTTCGGTGGATAAACGTAATTATTGTATTTTTCAAAAACATGGCAAGTGGTCTTGATTAGCTCAGTCACTAAAGAATTAATGAAATCATGGCCAGTATGGAGTGTTTGAATGGAAACCCTACAATCAGCAGGTTTAGCTCATTTAAATGAAAAGAGCTATTACTGCCAACCAATCAAGGTCCACCTTTTTTCTGTCTCTGTGGATTTAGTCTCCAAATTCCTCCAGTATACATCCTTTCAACCATTTCATATTTACATAAAACCATAAAAACATTAAGTTATTGAGTTACTGGCCTAAAAGTCAGTGGTTCTCAACCTTTTTTGTGTCAAGACCCCTAAACTGATACACATTAGGTCATGGACCCTCATATATTAGGTCAGGGACCTCTGTGCCTGATTGTAAAATATGATTAAAGGTCACATATTGATGCTTGGTTATGGACTTTCCATGCTGACATATGACATGCAAGGAACCCTGGGTGCGTTAGTTAGACATTCTGGGATGCCGTGTTGACTTTAGCCTGTTATATGCATCTCTGTTTTCAAGATACAGTTTTGTTTTCACAGGAAATGTACAGATTGCATACAGGTACTTTCAAAATAAATGCATATGTTGGTACAACACCACAAATTTACATTTTTTCCCTTCAACAGCAAATGCACAGGGTCACATTAAGTCAACTCACGCACTTGGTTAGGTTTAGGCAACAAAACAATGACACGCACACAATAATGGGGACCAGCAGCGTATTATGCTGACAAGAAAGGACAGCTTTTTCCGTTAGTGTCTAACACCGGAAATCACTGCCAAAGTGCTAGTATTCAATGACTTCGGAATGCCTTAGATTTAGAGGGATATTGGCAGAAATGGTAGTATGTTTTCTTTAGTTTATAATCACCTGAATATTAAAATTGTTGTGTTTTCGGTACCTTAGAAAGAGCCTTTAATACTTACAGAGAGCGGGTCCTCATCTGCAGAGATTGCCATGTTGCACAAGAATGTCTTTACAGTAGCCTTGAATGGACAAACTAAATTCCGACTCTCAATAGGGCCATCTACTTTTTTTGTGTCAGGCACTGTAGTTTGCAGCCCCTCCAAGATAAGACCTTCAAAAATACACTGCCTTTTTTTTTAATGTGAAGCTGTGTAGCAATGTTTTTACCAGTTTGAATCACTGGGTCCATTTATTTTGGAGAGAGAGAGACTTCTGCAGATAAATCAGCTCCTGGTAAAAACCTGCGGTAAAAACCTGCTGAACGTCTGTATCTTAAGTTATCAGAGAAAAAAACATGAGCACACATTAGCAGGCGCTGGGCTGGCCGCCAGTCTCCAACATGCCAAACAGGATTGGAGAAATGTTTATTTGTAACATGAAACTGCTTCATTAGGTGCTTTTAACAGTTTTTATCACCAGGTATATTTGTTTTGGAGAGGAACAGACCTCTGCAGATAACTCAGTTCCCAGTAAATACCTCCTGATCAATAAACACTGGAGGAATTCTAACCAGGAGGAGTTTCAGCTGATTGCAATTAGCAATCCTCAGCACAAGATGCCACTTAAATCCACAACTTTACACACTGGACCTTTAAGATCAAAACACTAAAGTTATCAACTCCAGTTGAGGAGATAACCATGGAGGAAGTAAAATAACAATAGTCGCTCTTTTGACGCTTAGGTACATCGAGTTTAAGTCTGTAGTGAATTAAATAGTGAAAATAAGCTACTCCCATTTTGCTGGGGACCCTAGAAGCTCACTCAAGGACCCCTGTGTGAAAACCACCGGTCTATATGTGACACTGAAGTTTAAATAAAAACACTATTATGATAACATGGGATACATGATGAGATACACACATTGTTTGACGGTGCATGAAACCAGCAGCTGTAATGGTGCAGTAGGTGGCACAATCTTTTATACAGTAAAAACAAAAAGTATCCTTGCTGTTTATGTGCTCATGATTTGAGATAATAATGACGCTTATGCTCCCCCCTGGGCATAAGTATTGGACCAAATTAAGAAAATCACCCTCTACAGTGGTAAGTACTTGCCAAGTACTTACCACTTACTACCAATTACTGTATGCAGTTGGCGACCCATCAATAGGCCCTTGGTGGGCTACTCTGGCCTGCTTCATATGCAGAATACCATCATGCTGCAGATTATTAAAACATAATTTTAACGACGTATAGCAGACCGAACCCTCTATACGGAATGATGAACTTGAGCTACTTCTCTCTACCATTTTTAATTAATGAACCCTTCATAGTGAATGCACTTTAAGACCTCACCTAATGTTCTAGCCAAAAACCCAGGGGCAGTCATTTCATAGGTTACCTCAGGGTACTTCAGAGGCAGATCTCTTCCACATACAGTAAATATTTCCAAAGTGCCATAAGGGAAAATTAACCAAAGAGAATGCCATTCATGAGGAAACCTTTTTCATTATTTAATAGATTTACTTCACAAAAATGTGTCCCACGGCAGCAGTTCACAATCCTTTTTTTCATCCAAGTAACTCCTTTCCCCTGTTTTCACTCTGTATGCTAAGCTAAGCTTAGCTTCTGCTGGTAGCTTCATAATAACCACACAGACAGTATGCTAACTAAATAAGATGAATTCAATTTTTCTTTATTTCAGTTCAAATGTGAAAGTGTGAAAGCATGACATCATGCACTGTTTCTGTTTTTCATTTCTCTCTCTCAGTTGCTTGAAGCCCTCATTGTCTTTGTTGGCTACAGATGGTTTTGTCTCAAGATGTCTCTTGAGCTTACTTGGTACCATTGCTGCATTTGACAGTTTTTCCCTGCCAGCAAGTCCTCATTAAACAACAAAATATGTTGCTTCTCTGTGCCCTCCGGAAAGACACATTTTCTTTCCCATCGCTATCAAGAGATGGCATTATTGTTTCAAATCACTGTTTCCAAAACTGAACCATTTTTATCAGACCCTATGGTTAAGGTTTGGTTGGGTTTAGGCACACATCTACTCAGTAAGGCTTCAGGATTGACTGCGAGTTGGGTAAAAATCACCTCATCAAAGTTATCATACCTTCATCATGCTTACACAATGCCACTTGTTAAAGGTATTAAATGAATGCCTTTATGGCTAAAAGAAACCCGAGCTGACTACAAGCAAACAGCAGTCTCCAGTATTAACGTGCAATGTTTCAATGACCCATCAATCCACCTCCCTCAGTGGACTACTTCATCCTTTGTTCTGGACAGACAAGAGCCATAATTCACATGACTGATAGAAGGCTTTGTCACTTGAACATAAACACATGTCGTTTTGGGGCATGTCTTCCCTGCAGATAGCTTTCCCTATCAAAGAAAACCAAGCAGCTTCCACTCTATGGTCTGATTTTAGTTGCTTTGGTCAGCTCAGACTATGTTGAGTACTGAGATGTATCAGCATTTCTTTGAGCTATATTTACAGTGACAAATCTTTCCATTGCATGCTCTGAAAGTTGCTTTTTTTTGACTGCTGTGCAGGTGGAATAGTGTATTTAATATTTTAGTGTGATTTTAACCTTTCCTTAGGGCACCAGCTGCTACGTCACACACTTTGGAAATCTCTGTCTTGCAGTTGGCATCCCATGCACTATTATGACAGGACAGCTTTGATCTGGAAAAATACTGATTAGTAACGACTTCATGAGACACAAATGTGGCTGTTAGACCTGAAGAAACTGAAGTCAAATATTGTTTTTAATAAAAGAAACACACTACATAAATGAATAAACTACTAGTGATCTACTTGGCATTCAGCTGGTTGATTAAAAATATACATTTTGCCCATGCTAATCTTGCATTGTATGCATTTTTTAGTGCTTTGATGTGACATTGGAGAAAACATGTACATATGCATGCTCAATGAGCAGCACTGCTTACTTCCCCCCTCGCTCTTTCATGTGTGTACAAGCTCATATATCGAACAGCATGCTATGCATATCAAGATATGCTTATGATGTAAATATCACCCTGCATCTTTTACTGCTTAATACCTTCAGGGTGTGTTCATTCATCACTCTGTCAGTTGTTATCAAGCAGAATGAATTGAATCGGCTGAGTTTGCCCTTCACACCGCAGACTGAATTCTCTTTGCTTTCTGTTCCCTCACGTGGCTTTAATGTGTTTACACTCGCTTGTGGTAAACAACAGATTAACGTCACAGAATGTAGGTAATATCAGCAAGCTGCAAAAACACCCATCTGAGACACTGTCAGCTTTTTCAGTCTGTTTGTGCTGTATACTGTGATTACAGCTGCCTCTGCTGGGGTACTTCTGTGAGCCAACACGTCTGACCAGACTAACAGATCGCCATTTATTGTTTTAATATGAACTGAATGAATGGAATGGAATGGACTGAATATGATTTTTTTGTTTGTTCGTTTTTCCCGCTGTGTCAATTGGTAAAACTGGTGCTTGGTTTGAAAGAATGCTCACCTATCTTTGAACATTTATGTATCTATTAACTACATCCACAACATGTAGTACTTAGATGACATGACACAACATAGAATCTGACAGAATACAAATACGTTCTACCTTGACCTTGGCATGTATGACAAAATATCAACTCAGAGTTCCACATAGCTTTCTTAGCTTTCAACTGCATCTCAAGCCCTTTTTTAACAGAGATTTGCAAAACTGCCAAAAAGAAGATTCCTTATTACGTCTGCTTCTCTTTTAAACACTGAAACACAGCTGACATGCTGTCTTCAGTGTGTGATTCTAGATAGCATGCCAGTATTCCAAAAGCAGAAGTGGATTGCCATGTAGATTAATAGCTCCCCCGTTTTACATTGATGTCAACTTGGCTCTGTCACTTTCTCCAACACCGGCTTACTTGTAGAACAATGATGTCCCTTCTGTACTTTTTTTTACAGAATGGTGAGGAGGAAGTAGGGAGAGAAGGTGAGAAGGAAAATCAAATAGGTTTTCAACTGGTTTATTCAGCTTAAGAAAAAGGAGGATTTTCTCAGCCCATGAAAATAATTGAAAATGGCCAAATTTGGAGATGTATGGGTTCATTGTCCATGAAGATAGTATTATGCATTGTGTGGGGCTTATGTGGGAGGCATGTCAAAAGGTCAAATTTAAATGGTTGTATTTTGTATTTTTTTTAAGAAAACTTGCCTCAAAGCCACCAAAATTACACCATTTATCATAGCCAGAGCCTGTAAAAACAGCAATTACCGTCGTATTTTAAAATTTCTGACAGTGCTTGGACACATCATGTGCAACAAACGCTTCCATCAAAATCATTTTATTTTACGTCTCATTTAAATTTTGGCTAAAAATAAACCATTTGCACAAAATAACCAGCATGAACAAGAGTGAAAAAATGAGGCTTTTTTCAACTCCAGGATCTTATCTTTCAACCATTTTAACTGTTAAACACCAAAGGGGAAGAGTTTTAAAAATCGAATAACTTGTTTATGGTGGAGGGAGGGTCATTGGTTTTTCAACAGTCATTCAGGAAGGTTAAAAAAACAAACAAACAAAAAAAAAGGAAATCACATACCAGCCACCCCCTCCTCTGAAAAAAGTGTCCCTATATAGCTTTCTCTATTAACCATTTGGTCTGTCAAATGTCAGACACCACTGAAAACACTAATTTTCCAAGGCTAATTGTGATATATTCAAGTAGCCGCTTTTTCTCAGATTATTACAAACCCCCCTCACAATCAGGAAATTTTCATGTAGGCAAAGCTAGAGCTAGCACTTGCTTAGCATTTTTGAGATTTCTGCTTAAAAACATAATTATCAAAATCAATTATTCAATGATTTCGAATCACTAATGAATGATTTTGCCAAAAACAAATCAATCAAATTTTTAAACTAATTGTTTCGTCACTGTTCTGATTTTTTGTCTTCAAATATACATGACAAATAAATCTTGATAAAATATATTGGGTTCAGGCGTTGGACAGTGTGTCAGGGGTCAAATAAAAAAAGTTTTTGGTCGTACGCACGTGATGCTGAAACCTGTTATATGAAAGACCTTCAATTAAGATTTGTGAATACTATCTGTGAGCAAAAGCAACATTTGGTCAGGGTTTTTAATGGGTAGCTTTGATTCCATATCATAAATAAAATGTGACGTTAAAATAAAACCGGTTGTACATGTTTTAAAACCTGTTCTTTGTCCCGCACTGATGCGCAGTGCACCTTATAGCGTCTGTACCAGGCACACAGGTTAACATATTCGTGGCGATAGTAGACACTCAGAACAACTGATGTAGTATAAAGAGCAAAAAAGTTCAGGCAGGTTGGGGTGGATCGATGGGTCAAGCAAACACAGGACTTTGACCCAGAAGATAACTGTGTCCTTCGTAAGACCAAAAGTCTACATCAATTTATCCAACCATGATCGTTTCCTAAACTTAACCAAGCGGTTTTGCTTTAGGAACATATGATAAAGGTTACGAAGGTTTATTTTGAAAAGACACTCTATGCATATGAAGAGTGTAAACTGTATGTTGTATGAACATGAAAGTTATTTTAAAAAGACACTATGCCTGTAACAAACAGAGACTGACATGTCTGATGCTAGAGGATTACCTATGTTGTCATAGTTTGAAGCATAGGGCCACTGACCAAGCTGCTGTGTTTGGCTGGTGTGGAGTGAGAATGTGTTGGTCTTTCACCAACATGTGCAGTATAATATTCTGTGATGACCTGTGATGCAAGCTCACAATTTTCTATTCATTTACAGGCCAAGATTGTGCCTACATAGTACATTAAGCAGTCATCAATGAGTAGCAGCCTCTGAGACAGAACTCCATTGAAAAAGCAGAAATCCAGGGTCCATTTCCGTCATTCTGACCGTGTAGCTGCAGCTCAAACACTAAATTGCTTTCCTTCTTCTGTGCTGCAGCCCATTTTTCATGGACTTGTCCTTAGTGATGCCCCACTATACAGTCCATCAGAGATAAAACTGTACATTCTCTAAAGTGAATTGGCAAGAGGACGCCGAGCTGATTTGGCAGCCGCCACTGAACCAAAGTGCTGCTAAAAACCTCTCTGATTGAGATGAATAGAGAAAGGGCCCTCTGGGGTACATTTGTTTGTGAGGCATTTTCAGGTGACTGATGTAAAATATTCACAACGTCAGCAGCCTCTAATTCAGAACATGGGTTTTTACCTCACTCAGATGAAGACGGATGCCAAAACAAAGCTGCCTTTAAGAAGAGCACTGGTCCCCTGGTTTTAGGAGATAACATATTTTAAATGGTACAAATGCCTGGCCTTAAGGCCTGGAGGACTGAGTGCAGCAGCACTGGAAAATAATCAAAGACGGGAAAAAATGAGATAGGAGTGTGAGGAAAAAAAGTCTCTGCTGTTACATAGTGTTATAAATCAGCCCCCTCCATTTTAGTAATTTCCTTCGAGAGGCTCCATCATTTGTCAAACATTTTGTGGTATGAGTTAAGGTGTCATATGCGACTGAACAGAAGAGATGAGACGAGGACAGACAGGCCTTATTTAGCAGGCCTTTTAGCCCGGGATCGAGGTGCAGCCGTCGCACAGGAAACGCTGCATCAATCAACGCGCTTACCTTTGATTTGCAGCCCAGGCTCCTTCTGTATTGAAGATTCATTAAACTAAAGTTGGGAGGAGAATATCATTGATGGGGAGGAGAAGTGATAAGGAATGTTTGACCCAATTCGCCGCGCGAGCCTCGAGTGTTCAGTCAGTCATGCGGCGTCACGCTTCATTTGTTGGCGCGGATGAGAACACAAGTAAGAGTGGAGCTTCAGAAATCAGATAATGGCTGCTGAGGAGCGGCTGCAGAGAACACAGCTCCCTGAGTTTGGGGCAGTTTTGATGGCGGGATAAACAAAGCCAAATAAAAAAAAACAAAGCACTCCGTTATCAAAAGCGTGGATGAATAATTCATTACAGGCACTATTTTTTTTTAGCATCTTTATTATTCAGAAAGGAACACAAATGTCCTTCTTTTTGTCTTCTCACCGTGTCTTCAACCCCTTTAACCTTTAACAACATCCATAGGTTTCCTGCCGTGATGTGTGAAGGGTGAGAAAAGCCTCGATAATTGTATGGTATAAATGGAAGGGTGATAGCTCCTGGCTTTAGTCTCATATCTGACTTTCCGATGTCAAGATTTTTAAGAATTTCACTTCTTCCAGCTATTTCTCTTTAATCTGCAGCCTGCTCAAAGAAGTGAAGCCTGGAGAGCAAAAATAAATACACAGTCACATTTGCTCTCTTGGCCCCTTTTCAAGTGACTGGTACTTCCTGTAAAACAGCATAGCTTAGCTTCCCTCAGAGAGTCTCAGTGAACATAACACCACATACAGTATTAAATTTCACTTTCTTCTACCAAAGGTTCCCCTCTGCTCCCCTGTGGCTTCGAGTGGCTTTTTTTTTTCTCCCTCACACAATAATCTCATTCTGATGCTATTTTCCTCCTCTTCCCCCTATTTCTTGCTTATAGTTTATAAGCTTATCCCTCGCCGGTTGACATTAGAGTGTAAGCCAGTGCAACAAAGTGGTCTTAAAACATGCATTGAAATCCTCAAAGACTGAATAAACAGCCGGAAACGTATCTCAGATGCAAATGTGGATTTGCACATTGACTGTGCCGTGGTGATTAAGCCAAAGACAGTTCTTGAAGGTACGGCGGAATGAGGCGATTTTGAAATGAACGATGATTTTCATGAAACATTAATGCTATCTTGTACTTTTTTCCGCCCTCCTAGCAAGCAGAAAGTGCAGCCATTTAATGCCCATTGTTGCTCAATCTGACAACACAAGCTCACTAAGTGACATTTTATGCTGTTTTTGTGGAATTATTCATATGAGGGATTTGCAGCAGTGATGAATCTTCATCAGTAAAATGCTCTCACCTAGCTGGTCTTGCAATAATATTAAAGCCTTAGATTTTTAAATAATGGATGAGCCTCAGAGCCGTGTGTATCAGTGGACCATGTTAACGTGGCTAAGTGCTGTGTTGCCCTGCCGAGGCCCCTCACCAATAATACAGAGGCTATCATCCATCTATATACAGTGCAAAACAAGGCATAATCTGATTTAGATAATACTGGTATTTTAATTGCAAACTTGTAGCATCATTTCTTTTTATCATGTTCATTTTATTCAATTTAGTTCTAGCTTCTCAATATAATCTGATATTATGTAGTGGTGACTTCCTTTTTAGTCGAATACGATAGAGGAGATAATTCACTTTATTATTTTATGTTATTGATTAATGAGCATTTGTTTTGTGTGTTCTTGTTTTTATTATCCTGCTTTCTTTACTTGCTGTGTTGTTTACCTGCTATTTTGCAACACTATTATTCCCCATTTTTGTAGAAAATAAAGCATATTTGAACTTGAGAGTATTCTAGTGGGAACAATGGAGCCAACAATATCTCTCCCTTTGCTGTAGAAACTGAGTAAAACTAGCAGCTGAGCAGTTTGCAATCCAGTTACAATGCCAAATCCTGGCTCTGGCTCTCACCTGCTCCAAAAGTTGAAACGACACGTCCCGAGCCACCGCACTTGTGCGCTGGGCTGCTGTTGTGTCTGAGAGTGGAACTATGTCAACTTTCCAAGCAGCAGTGTTTCACTGAACAATGTGTCTGGCAGCAAGCAGAGCTCCATTTTCACCAGCAGAGTGTAACATGAAGCTAAAAAGGATGCCCTCAGGGCTCACTTGGGAATGTTTGCTTGCTGCTTGAATATACAGAGTGCTAAGAAATTAAAGGAAAAACCTGAATATATGAGTGCAGAGGCAAAACTGATGCTTCCATGCAGGGCATGAGAGCTGAGTGAATGGCTTTATATGCTATTACATTTGTAGTCACTGGAGCTCACCTCAGCTGAGCATCTATGGGAGATTTTAGATGCATGTATTATTTATTTACTTTTATGCCTCTGCAGTGAGGATAGCTGTGGCTTGAGGCATTATATTTTTTGAGTTGTCTGTTCATCCCATTTTCGTGAATGGGATATCTCAAGAACACCATAATGATGAACTGATGCCATAGGTCAAAGGCCAAGGTCACTGTGACCTCATAAGTCTAATTCTTTTTTTTTTTTTTTTTTGTCAAATATGGCACAAACATCCACTCTGAGTCAAGGATTTTGGTGGTCAAAGGTCAAGGTCACTGT
>JAPZEB010000021.1:5006370-5048407 GCA_029783705.1 Chaetodon striatus | reverse complement strand
GGCACAAACATCCACTATGAGTCAAGGATTTTGGTGGTCAAAGGTCAAGGTCACTGTGATCCTGTCTGCTGTATTATTGTGAACACTGTATCTCAAGAACACCTGTAGGGAATTTCTTAAAATTGGCACAAACATCCACTTGGACTAAAAGATGAACTGATTAGAATTTGGTGACCTCACAAAACATTTTTTTGGCCGTAACTCAAGAATTTATACACTAATTATGACAAAGTTTTATATAAATGTCTATTAGTATAAAACAATGAAGTGATAATATTCTATATGCAAAAGCCAAAGTTCAACTTTACTTTGATATCACAATGTTCTGCAAAAACACCTTTATGGACATTACTCAACGTCATATCTTAGGAACAGAAGGGAAGACATTTGTTCAGATAATGAATTGGTGACACTAATATTGGGTGCATCTTCTGTGTTAAGGGAGGGAAGATGTGTGTGAAGTACTCAGACATGGATGTATACTGTAACTGCAACTTGACAGGTTTGTGGAGGCATACAACCACGAGGTGGTTATTCTAGTTTTTATTTATTTTACCTTTATTTAACCAGATGAGTAAATTGAGCACCAGGCAAGTCGATACAAGAATTAAAACATAGATGCAGTTGGTGCAATACAACAGCATTGGACAAAATGAAAAAATCACAATATATACAGCACATACGACAACAGTATGTGTAGTGCTCCACAAAGGCAAATTCAAAAACAGGTACAGTTATCAAAAACTATCAAGTTGAGGTATTAAAGGAGGGTAAAGTAATGAAGGTGTGGTGTTTTAGCATCTTTTGCAACTTGTTCTAGTCACTAGGAACAGCAGACTGTAGGCATGACCATGCATTTGCAAGAGGGTCAATTGTGGTTATGGCTACTGTATAAAACCCAGTTCAGACCAGTGAAACAGTTTTAGAACGTTGCAGGGAAATGTTGCAGTGGTGTGAACTGTCTTGTCTCAGATAGACTTAAGCTGGCTGATGGTGTTGACTTTGACTTTGACTGTTCCAACAGCCACTTGGCTTGTAGCAAAGTCAGCTTGCCAAGCTCTGTCACTAGAGGGCGTATTCGCTTACTGTAGTATTCTCTGACAAGAGAGCCTGACTCTGTCTAATATACTGTACATGACCACAGCTGTGGACACTTATGTTGTTTCAGTGTCGCATGTCACACCCTCAAACTCAAAAAATCAAAGTACTCTTAAAATCGTTAATTGCACCTGGGAGCCCGAAGTTCGAACAGAAGTACAGAGAGTTGTTGCTATGGAGACGATAAACTGTCTTTTCTAGGGTCATTGGTGTAAACTGGCAGATTTCAGAATGTTGCGGAGCAGCGCAGAGCATCGCAAATAGTGGAAGATTTCATCTTTGGTCTGAACTGGGCCTTAGACAATACTCTACACCAAAATAAAATGGTATTCATCCCTCTAATAGAGTTGTAGAGGCTTAGAGAACCTAAACGCAGGAGCACTGAAGCTGTTACAACAGCTTGTGGTAATTAAACACCATACTAATGCCTCATTTCCACTGCACAGTATGGCACAGCTCAATTTGCCCCACGTAGAACTATTCTTTTATGGTTTTATGGTAGTACCTGGTACTTTTTTCGGTAGCACCATGGTTAAGGTTCCTAGTGAACTGAATCGATACTAACATCCATCCATTTTCCTAACCGCTTCTCCTCTTGAAGGAGACAACCTGGACAGGTCACCAGACTAACACAGTGCTAACACATAGAGACAGACAACCATTCACACTCACATTGAAACCTACAGCCAATTTAGAGTCACCAATTAACCTATTCACAACCTGCATGTCTTTGGACTGTGGGAGGAAGCTGGAGTACCCGGAGAAAACCCACACAGAGAGAACATGCAAACTCCGCACAGAAGATCTCCCCCCTGGGATTGAACCCCAGGAGGGAGCCCTTGGAGTTTAAACACCAAAGACCACTAATTGGTCAAAGAGAATCATTAAAAGCATCACCAACGCAATTAAAAGACTGTGTGGGAGATGATGTCATGGTAGTCTCACATGGCATCACTATGACGATCAGCTGCAAATCCCACCTACATGGTCAGGGTATCATCTGCAGTGGAAAAAAAAAAAAAGAAAAGCTTCTGGTATCAAAAGATAGTCAAGTTGAGTCGAGTTGAGTCAAGTTGAGCCGAACCGCACAGTGGAAATGAGGCATAAGAAACTTTATGATTCTTAAAGTCATTTGTCGCCCATCAGTAGTTGACTTGCTGACCGTTACCTTTCCCTTTTCCTTGCTGTAGGGCAGTATTTTATAGGCCTATATGCAGATTGTAAAGCTTACAGCACTGATCTGATGGGAACTGAGCTGTTTTCATCAGGAGGCTTAAAATCTTGCTGGTTTAAGGATTCTGTGAACAGTAGTAACTGGCAGAAGACAGACGGATACAATGCAGGAGGGAAATGACTTTAATAAAGGACAAAAAATTGCAGCTTAATAGAAAACTGAAATTGGCATTAGCTTTTGGATGATTGAAAGACAATCATTATCATTTGCTTTTTCAGAAACAGTTTCTTGTTTTGCTGCCATGCCACCATGGTCGCTCCAGCACTGATGCAGAATAGCCCACAAAGTTTCTCTAACATAATGCATAAGTAGAATACAGCACTCAGTGACCCATGATTTTGATTTGTCACAGCTTCAGTGGTAATATTAATTTTCAGCCAAATCAGTCAGCCCTAAAGACATTCTAAAAAGCTAAAGACTCTAGAGGTTACACAAGGTCTATTTTCAGGATGAATTAATTCTACAGGAGCATTTAGGCAGCGAGAAGACATCAAAAGGCAAGCCTAGAGGGCAAAGTGAAATTCATCGAGATAAAATAAACAAGTCACGTCCACAGCATGTGTAAGCATCACAAACTGCTTATTCTAGGAAAGCCTTTAAGTGCAATTAAATGTTCCATTAAATGCAGCTGTTAGTTATTCCAACACAGTCAGCACAATTATCTTGTACTCATTTATGGCACATTAATAATTCCCCCACCAACTGATCCATGTCATTTGCATATCGCATTTTTGGAATCACTTGTATGTTTTCTCGCTTTTAGCAAAAAAAAAAAAAAAAAAAACCTCACGGGGTCTTGAAAGTAGTGAAATATACAAAAAGGATTTTTCTCTATTGGGGTCGATTTCTAATAGAGAAGGCTGACTGTGCACACATGCTCTGCTCCGCTGGGTTCTTTTTGCAGATGGTCTCATTGCTATGCATAGAAAAGCCATCTTTAGATTTGCATTTGGTCAATTTTCCCCTTTAAGTTGGACATCTGTCTGTGTTAGAAATTAATCTGCGGATCCCTACGGAGGCTGCTAGGATTTTAATTAATTGTGTTAACGCGTCAATAATAAAAAAGACACAGCTCTGTCTGCCTGTCCTGCCTAAAACGATGATATCTCTGTATTAAAAAGACAGTATACACCCAATTGTATATTTGAAAACAGCAAGTATGTTGTAGTTGGAGACTGAGAGGGACACAGGGTGTGTATATATATATATATATATATATAGTACATACAGAGCTCCCAGGTTTTATTCATCCTCATGTCGCTCCGTATTTAGTTTCCTCATTGACCTTGTAGTTGTCAGAAGTAGATGTCAAAAGAGAGACAACTTTTCTGCCCACAGCGGCAAAAGTCTTCCTTTTCCTCCTGGCTGGATACCGCAGTTGCTGTCATTAATCTAGGAAGGAGATGTTGCTACTTTTATTGGACCTTTGGGAAAATATTAAAAGAAGACACCGTCATGGTGTTTGGCAATAATTCGCAAGTGACAGCGAAGGAGATGGATTTCCCTTCAGGTTGGCAGTTTATCTTTGCTGCCCGTGGAGCCTGGATATATACGCGTGCTTCAGATCAGGCTTTTGTCAAGGATGATTGAGCTGAGATTGTGAACAATCTAGCCATGAGCTCAAAAGCAGAGGAGAGATTCTACAGTCTTTTTAATGTGTGTGTGTGTTTTGTCAGCACAAATCTGGCATTACGTCTCTGAGCCTCGGATATAGCTGCATCTTGTGAGACTTGTGGCAAAAGTTGTGAGATCTTTTTATGCCTGTCCCAGAAGGTATTCTGTTTTGACTTAACTTTTGATTCTCACAGCTTTTTTACCAATTAATGTTCATTGTATTCATGCAGTATGTCTCTGACCTTTATTTTAAGACAGCCTGTTTTCAGCTTAAATAAACTGCCTTTCCACATGAAGGGCAATTATTAGAGTCCGTGCCTGACTGTTTTTACAGATTTTTTTACTCCTGTAATTTTGCTTTGCTTGTGTGAATGTGAGCCTCTCCTCTCAGTATTACGTTTTAATTTTTTTTTTGCCAATGAATAGTAGCAGATATTTGCTGTTCTTAGTTCTGTTTTTATCAGTTTATGTCACCATTGTTAACAAAAATCTCACTTTGTTACACCTGGGTGTATATACACCTACAGCAGCAACTTCAAAAGAGGTTTTTCTCCAAGACGAGTCTCTTCTTCAAATGTTTTCATGCTCTTATTTGAAGTTGTATGATCTTAAGTGCACTCATGCTCAATAAACCCATTCTCATCCCCCGGTTGTCAAATACTGATGCTATGTCACGCCTTTTGTATGTGATATTAATGCCAAAGGTGCCCTTTCGGCATTTCTATGCACTGCACCAGGCTTTTACTTAAAACCAGTGTAAACTCTTCGGCAGGAACATTTGATGCTCAGAGCAAGTATAAATAGCGAGAGAGTCCGAGGAGGGCAGGAGGAAGTGGTGGTGGATGGGTCCAATAAACACAGACTTTCTTCCAGGAGACTGCTGTTCATGTTAGGTAACTTACATGCATATGTCACACACTTATGTCACGTGAGTGACAGACTTATGTCACTTTATGCGCTTAATTTAACCTAAAACATGATCTTCTTCCTAAATCTAACAAAGTAGTTTTGTTGCCTAATCCTGACCGTGATGGTTTCACATTACCAAATGTTACATGTATCACTCAGGAGACTGTGTGAGCTCTGCATCACATACAGATGCTAAAGGGAGTGTCTCATGAAGGTGCCAAAGGGTGCCTTTGGTGTTGTTATTTGACAACAAAAACGTTAGTACTTGACAACCTGAGATGAGAACATATTTGCTGAATTGTGAGGCGGCAGCCTGCATGAAAGCCACCACACACACACAATTGATTATAGTGAGACATAAGCCCCTAAAGTGTTTTACTCTCCAACTATGGAGTGCTGTGTTTGCATGAAATAGACCCCGGAAACTTATTTTTAAGCACAACTCAGACCATTTTGATGATGCACGGGAGAGTTTTTAAAGCCACTTTGTCCCTGCAAGACCCTTCAAATGAACAGTGTTTAAAAAATATCCTGCTTTTTTCTCCAGAAAAAACCCTATAGTGACTGTGTTTTAAAAGACAACAGTGTCTGGCCTCATGGTCAGCTTTTTCAGTGTTCAAGAGGAATGCTATCAGTATAATCTGTCTGCTACACATGCTTGCTCACACTTACTGTGTGTTAAAACCCCTTTGTCTACAATGTATCTTAATGCATCAGCCTCTTGACAGCAGAGTGTCGCCTAATGGCCGTAGAAAATTGGAGCAGTCTCCATAAAAATAGTTGGCTTTCTGGCTTTCGTTCTTTGCATTACTGTATTCAGTCAACCCTTGTACCGAATCACAACATTTTAATTTAGAATAAAATGTAAATATAAAACTTGTTTTGGAGTCAAGCCAGCAGAGAATGAGCCGTGAGCTTTAATAGATCGCACAACTGGTAATAGAAATAAACACATTCAGCTCGAGTGGAGCTGTGGATCAGTTATCTGCCTGAACAGCTTCAAAAGCTTCATTTGTCCCAGAGAATTATTTCCTCCTGGCACACAGGAGGTACTTTTATTAAAAAACGGAAAAGGGACAGGTTTGTTCGGCTTGTTCATAAGTAAATACAAGCACGCAACAGATGCTGTACAAGTAACATTATCTGGTCTTCTACACTCCGTTAGTTTTGCTGTCATTTTTGTTGTTACATTAGCATTTGACACTTGGTGCTTATAAAAACTGCTTCGCTTTCACTTTTCACCACACTGTTGTTCAGAGTTATGGTGCTTTTAGCCTCTGTCACAGGCCAGGTGAAAGGCTCAGGTGCTGTTTTGACAAATTTACCAAGCAAATTGCAAATTTATTTCACACAGCTCTCTGCCACAGATACAAGGACACAGTGATGTTTACTGTTACTGTTTATTCAGACAAACAATGGCTTTTTGACAATCTGGACAATCAGTGCACACAAAACTCACTGCAACTGTCCACAGGCTTCTGTATGTACACATCATTCCACAAATAAACACTCCAGTCCCAAATATGAGCTGGGAAAATGCTGGACATACTGTACTGTAGTTGTCTGCATGTGCTTCAATTGATGTCTTTTTTTTTTTTTTTTTTCTTCTGCTACTCCTACATGGTTGAACCCGCTCTGAGCTAATTAACCTGACTCAGAATAGGTGTGTAAAACCAAGTCCCCTCTCCGCCTCCAGCTGATGCTTCCAAAACACCCACTCGTGACAGAACACTCGTGAACAGAGCATCTTTCTAGTGCCGTTTGCAGATTTAAGCTGTCTTATGTGATATAAATCCTGATTAATAAATTATGTACACATAGCTGTTGTGTGACAGATTGTCAGCTATATGCCAAACGCCATAATGACGCATGAAGTGTGGATAAATAAGGTGGCCATATCCTCTATAGACTGGCTGGTAGATAACCCCCTCTCAGCGCCAAACCAACAACTTCTGCCAACTTGTTTGGCGCCTCACTTCATGTCACTGAACCATTCCCTACATTCATACAAGAGTCCTCCGGGGACAAGAGAAACTCATGCTAACCAAATGTGGTTTCCCCCCCTTAAGCGGCAGTAATTTGATATCCTCCAACCCTCTGTAGCTTACTTTGGGTGTCATTTATTCTCACATGGAGACTTTACACCTCCCACGCAGTCCCATCAGTTTCCTCCGGGACGACGCTGTTCTCTCCGTCATCACATTGTCAGCAGCCATTGTGCAAGCTGCACTATTATGAAGAGAATGAAAAAAAAGGTGACATGATTGAAGTAATCACACCTACTGACAATAATAATCCTTTTGTAGTGCTGTTTTCAACTTCGCCACAGGCGCACCAAAATTGCCAGAATCACTTGTTACACAATGTGAGCTCCCATCATACACCCTTAACAGAGCTTTGTGTTGTGTGCCTCTGATTTAGAAAATAAAGGGAAAAATGTGTTAGAAATGATCTTGAAGGTTCCATAATCATGATCTGGCAGCCACCGGTAACACTTTTTAACCCATTCCAGCCACTTTTAGTTCAGTTTTAAGTGAGGAAGTTAGACCCACAGTAAACCACAAATGTGGAGGAAGCGACTGATAATGAGAGATGGCAACAGGGGATGTTTGTGACAGGACATTCTAACTATTGTATCACTTAAGAGTAAAGATAAATTACAAGTCTATATCAATTTTAGATTTCTAAAAGTGTTATTATTTATTGCTGTGTTTCTGCAGGAGATTTTAGGAATCATAATTCTAGTTATAACTATTATAGCTAACATTTCAGCACGCACACATTGGTAAGTTTAATTAGATTGTTGTAGAGCTCCTCATAGTTGGCCTAAAATTAAACAGAAATGTCAGAGAGAAAAAAAATCTTAAAGCTCCAACTTTTAAAAGTGCAGGTATAGTCAAAGTAATTCACACTTGTTTTTATTCCAAGTTAGTATAAGTGTGCATTTTTTAGCAATGGCAACAGACTAAAATATTGTAACAGCTATGGGATGGATCCCCATGTTGTGCAGACATTCATGGTCCCCATAGGATGATTCATACTGACTTTGGTGATACCTTGACTTTTCTCCTAGTGCCACCATGAGGTCCATTTTTGTAGTTTTAAGTGAAATTTCTCAAAAGCTATTGGACCATATCTCCCGCAGCATTAACTGTAATTATTTTGGTGGTCCCATGACTTTTCCCTTAGCGGCATCATCAGGTTGAACTTGAACTTGAATTTGTACAGTACTTTGATTTATAACAAAAAAAAAACAAAAATGTATGACATTTCCATCAGCTTCAGATGTACTTTGTGTTTAGTGCAAATTTAAAAAGTTAGCTTGCTAACACACTAAATTAATGATGCACATTGTACATTATAAGCATTGTGCTTGTTAGCATGTTAGCACTGCTACTGTGAGCATGTCAGCATGCTGGCATTTGGCTTTCGCTTAATGTACTGTACTGTTTTGTTTTGTTTTTTTTTTTTAAATAGAGGAGCACTTTTATTCAAGATAACCTAATCTTGGAATAACAACACAATCCCCCAGCTGCAGGGGACTTAAAACACCATAGGAATAAAAACGCATTCCTTTGCAGGACAGGACATGAAGAGAACCATGACAGCCTTGTTGCCAATAAATTATCTGGCTATCATCTATTACATGTAGCCTGGATTGCTGAAGGGGGACATCTGCCAGTTTCACACATCAAAGTCTACTTATCTTGAGGCGTACTACTACATATGTGGGCAATATTGTATAAAGCTTTTTGTTGCTCCAAGGGGAGCTGCATGAAATCTGCCAAATTGCCAAAGTGATAGTACTTGTGTTGTGGATAATGTTGCCCGCCCAAATTTTGACAAGATTCCCAAGGAGACAAAGCCATTTTAAAACATTGCAGGGTAAAGTTGCAGCGCTGTGAACTGGTCAGTCTTAGGTCAACTCAAGCCAGCTGATGATGTCATCTGCAACTCAGCTGGTCAAATCATTGGCGACTGTTTTTAGAATGTAAAGCGCATCACCTGTTTCAACAGCCAATGGGCTTGTAGTGAAGTCCGCTGGTAAAGTCAGAATGACAACAGACAATGTGTTTGCTTGCTGCAGCAGGTGCTCCATCCCCACCAAATCCTCTGTTTCCATCCTCATGGTGTGCCGGTGTCGGACGGTGGGTAGCTGCTGCAGCTCGCTGTATGTGCTTATGCCCCCTCGAACACACACATTGTCCTTGGTAATTGGTGCTGGTCCTTTATGTTATTGTGGTGTATTTATTATGAAAACAGCCCATCTGATGCTTGTTATGTTTTTTTGCTGCTTCATCACTACTACAACTGTGTAGCCAGTATCTCAATATCACTATCCTCATTCATATTTTAAGAAGCTACAAAATACATTCACAAAATAAGTCTGAAAAGCTGGAAATCGGAACAGAAGTACAGAGAGTTGTTGCATTGACATAGAACGTCTCATTTAGTCACATTAGACGAATCTTGCATGAATCTTTGGTCTTAACTGGGCAAAAGAAAAAATTATTTAATCGATTTTAAAACAATAATAATATATTTGGTTCTGCGTCACCCATTTTGATTCCATTCCACTGTGAGTCCAACAGTGTTACAAGAGTGCAGTGCTTAATGTGTTGTGCATTTTTAAGCTACAATTAAAGAACGACGCCAACAATTGACAGATTGGTTTGGTTGTCAAACCTCTCATCACATTTCAGCCTGTGTAGTCTTGTAACAATGTTGCATAGCCTACTTGGTGTAGAAGTTTGCACCGAGCAATTACATGAATCCTCAGGTGTGTATATAATTGAATAGGACATGCTTACACTAGCATCACAATATAGATTTTAACATGTTATTGATGTCAGTGGGCATTGTAATGGGGAAACACATTGTCGAGATGAATTTGACAGATGACACCCCAACTTCCTCATTATGCTTTACTCCAGGGATCCTTATCGCAACTCAATTTCAAGCCCACTAGCTCACAAAGTCATTCACCTAGATATAATTTGCACAATGGAGGTCTAAATAATGTGTAATATAATTTTTTTGTTTCTTAGAGGACACGATTGTAAAGGGAAAGGTTGTTGTTAATCTTATTCTGCATGACATTAAGTCGTGTGCTCTCTCTTACTCTTCCTTTCTTTTCTTTTATCTCTCCTGGACTCCTCTGGATTATTATTATTATGTGTCTCTCTTTTCCTCCCTTTAGGTGACCGAAACAAGGACGGGCCCTCTCGGATGCAGTAACTATGACAACCTCGACTCCGTCAGCTCCGTTTTGGTTCAGAGCCCTGAAAACAAGATTCATTTGCAAGGTTGGCCATCCATAATTGAACTCCCCCAATTTCTGATGGAATTGTCACAGTGTCTGTTCTCTGGCAAGCTTATAACTGCAGCGTGAGAGTGTCAGAACGAATTTAGCTTCAATCACTCTTTCGCTTTTCTTGCCATGCATGCTTGCAGAGTTCTGAAGTGAATCCCAGACAGTAATGATTCAGAACAAAAGTAGGAGAACTGTGCAGTAAAAATAAAACTTTAAGTGAATCTCAGCATATTGCATGTGACGCCAAGCATATGTCAGGCGTGGCAAAGAAACAGAGGAAATGAGTGCTGGCATTCAGTGATTTACAGATCTAGCGCACAACGGCCATCTAAACACATTTTCTGCAAAACTGAAAGCACTTACAGCTTCCACTTCATTCATCCATGTGACATTTCCATGTTTTTGTCCTGTTTTTGTCCTTGCCTCAGGCCTTCAGGCCATACTGCCAGAGTACCTAAGGGCCAGGTTCGTGCAGGCGGCTCTAAGCTACATTGGGTGTAATGAGGAGGGCCAGTTTGTGTGCCGGGACAATGACTGCTGGTGCCAGTGTGCTGTGGACTACCCACAGTGTAATTGCCCCGAGGTGGATCTGAGGGCTATGGAAGCCAGTTTGCTGAAAATCCGAGATTCCTGGAACATGGCCAATCAAGACTTTGAGGAGTCAGGTCAGTGTTTCTCTTTTCAATGGCTGCGACCCTCCCACTGACAGTAAATTAGACCCCATTGTTAGAGGAGCCGATAGGCAGAGAAAACAAAGACCGAAAGGCCATGAAAACAAGGGGCAATTACATCCAATCCATGTGATGAGAATTCAACAGCACACAGAGGAGCAATTTTTAAAGCAGCATCTTACAAAATTATCTGAAAACAACAGTGGAGAGCATCTCGTGCCTATTAACTGGAATGACTTAGCTTTGATGGCTTTTCCCAAAGTCCCGCTGTTAATTGTCGTCATAGGCTATAATTTTTTTTTTTCAAAAAAGAAGACAACAAAATGTTAATTTGTCTCAAAAATGTAAAGCACTTTTACATATTTTAAACCTCTCTTTGGTAGCTTGTGATTGAAACACCATTGCAAAATAATCATTAGTTATGACTATGTTGCAGCTGATGTTACACAATATAGTAAGGGTAGACAATATTGATGCATTAAAGCTATTATGTAAATGTATAATACTGTATCATTATCCTCCTGCGACTGTGCATCCTTATATAAGAACATTCATTCATGGACACTTTTTTGTGCCATTTAGTGGTAGCAAAAGCACAAAATGCTAATCCATGTAAAAACAAGATGGCAGCCAACTCTGCCAAGTCAGTCTACAGCTGATCCTGTCACAAATGCGGACAAGGTACAAAACCTGGTCAAAGTGTACAAAGTGTGTGGTTGAAACTTTCTGGTTTATGCTCAGTAAAATGTGTGGTTTGATATGGCATACAATCCAATTTTGACAATAGTTTCAAACTAAGACACTGTTAATTCGGAAGCACTCATCTGAGGACATTGGGACATTATTATTATCTTGTTTTAGGACACGGGGAATTTATGATTGTATTTTCACAGCATTTTACACAGGTCAAGTGTGACAAACAAAAAGAACATTCCTAGCTTGGAATACAGAGCAATGTAAATTCATACAGAGTTACAAAACAAACAAATCACAAGGCTTTTAGATGTGTTGCATTGTTTGCAATTTTGCTTTTGCACAGCCATGTTCAGGCTCTAGATTAACCTGTTTTATACTTAAACTCATTGTTCACATATGAGGACATATTTTTTTTCCCCAAATAACTTAATGTTCAAAGACAATAATTATTTTCTTTATACTTATCAGATCCTATTGATCCCAAATACCTAGGAGACATTAAAAATGCATACCAACCAAAAATCCAGGTCTCAAGAGGATAAATACTGTGACAGTGTAACATTTCTGCAATTTCACTTGAGTTACTGTTTGTAGATAAAATGTTTGATGGACAATCTGCTAAATTAAATGTTGATGATGATGTGCAAATTAAGGCACTTCATCACATTGATGAACAGATCCTGTAAATCCAATACTGCCATAAAGCAGTCCTGCCTATTGATTGGCAACATTCCCCTCAGTGGCCTGATACAGCCAGAGATATTAAAGACATAGCTGACTCAGTAGAAATAGCAAAGAAAAATCTCTAACAGTTGACAAATCTGTCATCTCACAGTGTACACTGTCAACATACCTAACCCTCCTTTCTGGCATTCAAACAACTACCTTTTGCTGCCATTTGAGCCGCTCTGTGTACACAAATTGCACGGTGCAAATCTAAATGTCCAGAAAATGAAAGGGTAGCGTTTACAGTAATGTGTGGAGGTCAACGGTGACTCAGTCAAATGAAGGTTTTGCAGTACCGTAGGGGAAGCTGTCACTCCCTAGAAACAAACTACAGTTGAAGTAAACTGTTAGCAGCCTGTGATGTAACCTGTGATGTAATACTTCACAGCTCAGTTGTAGCCATTTTATCAGTTAACCTTATGTAATGTCAGCTTGGTATCATGGCAAAAACAGGCAGCGAACCATTGTGATCGCAGTGTTCTCTTGAATGAGTGTGAGAAAAGCATCCGTGAAAGCTTTTAGCGAGCTGATTTTCTTAATGAATATGCATGCTGTCTGGTGCATACTTTTACTGTCGCGCCCTCTCAGTGTATCATGTATTTTACTCCAGCATTGCTCTGTTTCTGTGTTCCCATCATGATTGAAACCATGAGCTGCATCCACAGGCCCTGAGGGCATCTAGCTGTTTCAGTCATTCCCAACCCTGCCTTAAGCTGTTCTTTGTGCACCTTGCTGGCTGAGTGTGTTATTACCAGCTACATGCTTCTGTACTAAGGGCAACTTGATTAGCACACAGCTGGCAATAACTTTAGCAGCAAGGTGCCCTGAGAACTGCTCTTGCAGCGCTGTATTAAATAATAAAAAAATAAGTAAGTTCCCTTGAAACCCCCAGGGATCCACTTGTATATTTGATATCATGGAGAATAACTAACATCAGCGGCAGGGAGATTAATAATCATGACTTGGACTGTTAAATGAAGTTTCCACAGTCAGCTAATTGCAGACATGACTTGTTTCCACTTTCCGCTGAGTGATGTTTTAATTAGGAAACTGTATATTCTGAGGCTGGATCAGTATTTTAATTCTTAAAGGATGCAGTAAGTTTCTTCAGGCTTTAAACAGTTGCTTGATGATGCTTAGTTTTAGTGAGATGAATATGCATTATAGTATACTGAAACAGACAGAAGACTATGATCCATTGACTGAAGGGTGCAATATAGTCAGGGGGTCCAATGGGTAGGGGAGAACAGGGTTGGTTGTCACAATCATTAAATCTCAGTCCCTAAAGGGCACTGTTAAAAATGTCAATACTGAGATTTTCATAATTGAGGTCAGAGGTCACCTACAGGGTAATTTTAGGAGTAAGCCATTTGACATGGAGCTTAGATGACGTTTAGTGTTTTCCATGTCAAAATGTAAATATCCAGCTCCTCTGTGTATCTCCTCTAGGCTTTTACACAATGGGTTTATAATAAAACAGTTAATACCATTAAGATGTATGAAGAGAGAGGTATAATGTAGATGTTTTTTTCCTTGGCTAGGCTACAATATATGCTTGTTAGCTTAGTCACTAGCAAAAAAATCACAGCTGCAGGTACTTGTTACATCATCTTCAGGGTTGGTTTGTCACATGTTTTGTTCTTTGTTTTGTTCTATTGATGCATGTGATGGGGATCGTGAGCTCAACTGCCAGAGCTTGGCAGTATACAGATAAATTTGTAGGCCTATATAATTTACCTTTTACCTTTTTTTGTTTGCTAGTTTTTTTAAGAAAGTGAGTCAGAGCAGGTAAAAATGTCATAAATTAGCACAATAAGTTTTCATTCGGTGTTCTGAAGCTGAATTTTACAGAATGTCAATCATAGACATAGGCCTAGAGACGTAACTGTAATTGGATTGGATAATGTGGTTAGTGATTTGCACTTGAGCACAGTATCAGGCTGCAGTAGAGCATTCAATGGCTTTATTTAAGCTGCATTGCAACAAAGGTTGTACATTTAAACATTTTACATGAGACAAAACATATTCACTAGACTTTGCACGCCGTCTATTACTAAAGAAAAAAACCTCACACTCTTCAGCAGCACCATGATCCTGCTCACTAAAATATTAACACATAATCTCAAATATTACAGGAATTATTTTCCTTTTGTGCTAACAATCATATCATAAATTATGGGTATAGTTATTGATTGATCCTACATGTCTAAGCTTTATACAGATTTTTACAGTTTAAACTGTTATCACACATTACGTGCAATAAATATTTTAATGAGACTGCTCTAACAAACTGATAGCTGTCCTCAGTGTTATAGAAAAGGGCATGCAGAGGTTTGATTCTGAGCTGAGGGGGGCTTTATACTGTGTAATATTTGAATGAGGGCAAAAATTGCTGCTCAAAAATAAACGACTGACAGTGCATAGATGTCCTGAGTAACAAACTGATATCCAACCAGGATTTAGATTGTGATACACAGTAAACCTCTGCTAATTAATGTGCTTCGTTATACAGCTTGATAGAGACTGAATCAATGTGGAAATGAAACAGCAAATCAGGCTCTATCAGAGGGAGAAGACAGAGAGAAACTCAAGGTTTGATGAAGAAAACCTGCCAGCAAACAGGTTAGGATCACAGAGATAGTTACCACAGTAGCTGACCCAGAGTTTAATTTACCTCTCCATCTGGAATGGAACGTGTCCTTCATCTCTGGGTTAACTAAGTGAGAGTTTTTACAAAACCTGCTTTGTGGGTTCTTGATCTTGATTAAAACTTTAATGCTTCCACATTTTATTTTTCTCCATTTAAATAGGGACAACCAACTGCACTGTGTGTGACAACCAACCCCATGATAGGGATGGATGTAAGTACACAAGACATATTTGACAGTCCATATCTTTTGAACAGAATAAGCCTAAGAAGAGTAAGGTCACACCATTCCTACCTGACATTTTAGGCTTCCATTACACATTGAAAGGGAATCTATTCAGGAATTTTAAGGAGTTCAAATGAAAGTAAAATGTGTTACTACAACCCTGTTCTCCCCTAAGGATCCAAGAGGTCTTCATTGAAATACACTTCAATATTTTGCATTTATTATAACATGAATTTGCTTATAATTAACCCAGCAAGTAAGCCACACCATTTCCTAATTGTAACCACATAATTTAGCAATTTAAGAAGAATCTGCCAAATAATTCTCTTGATACACATCATTACCCTACAACCCTGATTTATTTGTAATAATGCCCAGAATGTGTCTGTAATCGTGCTCCTCTCAATCTAACAGCGTCTTCTATTTTTAAAATCATACAAAGGGAGGAGCACTGCTACCTTCCTGGGTTGAGGAACTGACAAGATAATAATGGTGGGCAGAGAGTGGGTTTCCAGGGATGAGCTATCGTTGTCTTGGTGATAAAATAATGGTCTGGCTCAGCAGTTACTTGCAGTTTCCAGCTTCCCCGGGAAACTCGACACTATGAACAGGTTTAGTTACTGTTTCCTGCACTGTACTTAATTAATCAATATTTTTGGCTCAGCATAAAGTGGAAACACACCTAGTCCATTTGCAATGATCACATATTTAACACATACATTTAATAACATTACCCTTATCTATTTAAATAATTACCAGCACTTTGTACAAGCAATATCCAATGTTTTTTTAATGCCATCATTTCTGAATGTCTGTTGATATACTACTACCAAGTAATTAGCTTTTTTGATATCTCTCTTTAGTTTTTAAATGTAATTTCCTATTCACTCGTTTTATTGAAGCTCTTTCCACTTTTGTTTGCTTTGTCTCTTCAGATTTTGTGACTACTCCTGATTAAACATTGTAAACAGAGGATGATGTTTCAATTTTGTAAACAAAAATTAAATAAGTCAAGTAAATAAATGGGGCATGTGATGCGCCATGAGCTGGCATTGCACCCCAATGCCCCCCCCTTGGCGACGGGCCTGTTTTGAAAAGCTAATTTTTTAAAAAAAGTTAACACACATACATACATCACATATTCATGACCCATTTTTTAAAATGATTTACATCTATAGTAGAAACAAATGGGCTCGGGGCTGAGTGCAACAGACAGTGGATGAAACATTTTCAGAGAAGAGCCGATGCATTTTTGGTTTGGGTCTTTTGGGGGGATTTGAAAAATATTATCCATTAAACTCCCTATATAAATGTAATACAAATGCACATGTCAAAACGCAACATCATAACTGAGCACTTGGAGACAAATGAACAAATATTTAAGCTGCACCGTGTGGTTTCTTTCCTCCTCAGGAGAATGCCTCTCATTTTAAAATGTAGGCCATGGAAAGCACCCCCAAATACCCTTTTAATATATTTTATTACAAGCTGTTTAATCAACTTATTAATTTCACAGGAACATGTAATACACCTTGCATAATCACCAGGGAAGCCATTGACACTTAATTGGTTTTCTAATCAGATGCTGTATTATCAAGATAACGGTAACTAATTACAAACAGTGCAGTCATTTTCTCATCAGTGTTGCGCTCTGCATCAATTTTCCATACAACCAATCATGATTACAATGAGGATGATATTGGTATTGAATGCCTAGTAAATGTAATGTGTTTGCTGTGCATTGTGTGTGCAGCAGACAGCAGCTCAGAGGGGCTGACGTGGTATATTATCATCTGTGCTCCTTGTCCATTTAATTTTTTCACAGACAGACCTGCAGTGTTGGCCCTGGAAAAGCTGTTGGCTGTTCATTAATGGAATAAAAAAAAAAAAAAAACCTACCCAACCTTGTATTTAGCTCTGCCTTTTTCCATTAGCATATGCGTCAAACAATATCACTTCCAGTCTGCCCTGCAGCCCTAGAGCCCGTGTGGCCTCTGCAAAGTGATTCTATCGTTTGGTCTGACAAAATTAGTCAAACATAGTTGGAAGGAAGTGAGAGAGGTAGTTTGGTCTGTGTTGCAAAAGTACTAAACTCTCGTCTTGCCTCTCTCCATGCCTTCCAGATGAGTTTCAGAACTTCGTTCGAAGGCTTCCCACGTTCTACGCCCTGAACACGTCGGCCATCCAATACTTCTGGAAGATGGAGCCGACCGTTCACCAGCGCTACAAACAGCTGGAGCTCAGCACCCAGCAGCTCCTGAGCAAAGCACGGCGCATCGTCAACAAGCTCTTCACCCTCAGCAAGAGGTGTCGAAGTCAGCCCAAAATTATTATGCTGAGGGAGAGGTGAGAAGCTGATAAGTATTCCTGCTGACTTTTCTGTTAATACGGATGTGGATGCGTGTGTGTGTGTGTGTGTGTGTGTGTGTCTGTGTGTGTGTGTGTGAGAGCGTGCATGTGTGTGGTTGTGCATGTGTGAAAATAAGCAAAAATTCCAAAGCCTGCAGCCACATCACAAGTCCTTTCAAGCAAGCTGTGAACGGCAGTGCTCATTTATTTTCTGCAGCCCACTCCGTGCGCAGCGCTTTGTTATCCCCTCAACTAGGCATTATGCTAATAATACACACAACATATTAGCACTTTGATATTCAACTGAGGTCCTACTGAAGTGAGCTATAGTGTTACACCTGATGACTTGGCTGCACTCCCAGCCAAGGTCCCCTTTACATCCAGGAAATCAAAGTCATCCTCCTGTGAAATTAAAGTTTGCAGTGTTTTAAAGGAATATGCTAACTTTAGGAGATTTTCCTTTTGGTTAACTAACCTATGAGGAAGTCACAGACAAAAAAGTTTTCTGTGTCTCCTCAGTAGATCATCCGATCTATATTTGTAAATTTTTTTATCCAAAGGAAAAAAAAAAAAAGTCATATAGTCCACAGACTCTGAGCTTATGAGAAAGAAATGTGATTTAGTCAGAGCAGCTAATGCAGCCAGGTTTATTTTAGGAGCTATTTCAGGTGAGAGACGAAATATTCATCCCCTGCAATGTGATTTTTAGCAGCAGCTATACAGTCTCTCATCGCCCACCACCCTCACCTCCTGTTAACTAAGGAAACATAATCCATTTTCAACATTTCACCCATTACAAAATCTTATCAGACCGTACACACATGCACAAGATGTGTTGCTACCTTAGAACTGCTACAACTTCTCATTTTCTGCTTTTTCATTGCCTTTATAGCAGATGCTAAAGTTTTAACATAGAGCACGAAAGCCAGTGAACCGCAGAGTTGCTGCACAATTTTATGGGAGGTTTTAAAGCCCCTTTTTAGGCTCCAAAGAGCCAAATTGCATTCGTTCTTATTTACTAATAGACTGCATCAAGATTTTAACCGCCACTAAAAACACAGAAAATCAGCAGAGATTAAAATTGCAAGTTTAACCCATGCAGTATGTATTTTAAGGTGCAAATACGATAAGGGAATGGTAATACAAATAGCTGCTGCAGCTGATTTATCATCGTAGCCTGACCACTGCTACAGATGAAACTGCATCTGAAATTTCATGCCTGGGAAAAGCAGGTGTAAAATCTGTGGCACTGTTGTATCGGACACACACGGTGTGAGAATGTAACCAGGCACAGTGAGAGACAGAGAGAGAAAGGCAAATGAAAAGATGCATTACAGCGTTACTTTAGTGGAGCTCTCCTCACAGCATCGCAACACAAGGCCTTTTATGCAGCAATGCAACACCCTGTTATCTTTCACACAGATTTACCTTTTGGTTTCCTGCAGGTGCCCCCTGCCTATTTCTCCTGACTCCTAATGGCTCACAGTGGTAGTAGTCATTAACTAGGCTGTGATATTATCTGTTTACAGAATGAATCTAGTCAAAGGAGTTTTAAAAGATTTACTAATCTCTCAGATTTCCATAACTCAACTCAGTTGCAGATCTCTTTGTTGAGCTCACATCAGGTTATTTAACTAATGTTTCCTAACACAGTGGCTCCCAACTGGTCCAGCCACAGGGTCCAGATTTCTCTTTAATCATAAGTTCAAAGTCCACACAGTTTAATATATTCAGCATCGGACTTGCATTTGGTCATGTCGTCGAGCTAGTTTGCTGTCTCTGTCAATTAGCTGTCCGTTGGCGCTTTAGAACAAAAGCTATGCCCCAGAAATTCACGGTACTTCAAAATAAAGTGTTTTCTTTACAGACTTGACACATTCTCACGTCACTTGCGGTCCATTCAGATTTGACCTGTGACCACTGTCCTAACATATTGTAAGTGACCTTTGGTATGGTTCTGCATACTCTAATAACCTGTTGTTTTTCTTGTGTGTTCCTTTCATAAGTATTTTCTTAAGGCTGTGTTATTATTTGTCCCACTTATGTTATAAAGGCTAGTGCTTTTATTTTGAAGGCGTAATACACAGTGGGGGGCAAAAAGATGCATGGCAGAATGGCAGGAGTGTCAGCGCATATACTTAATTCAGCCCAGTTGCCAGTGGAAAAAGCTGACATAGTAAATTTCTGCAGAGCACTGATATGTTACAATTGTATGTTTCATATGTATAATGTAGTTCAGATTACGTGTAAATAAGCTGAGTTGCTTATCAGGGGAAGGAGAGAATGATGGATGATGCGATACCTAGGTCAGACAGCTGTTGTGTTTGTAGCAACAAAAGTAGATATTTTTTAACTGTAGTTTGAGACATGTCGATCTGTGTTTGTTGCGACAAACTGGGTATTTTAAGCTAAATATGATGTTTTCCTAACCCTAACTGAGTGGTTTTGGTGCCTAAACTTAACCGCACCTTAACCACAATGTTGTTAAAACATCATATATAAAACTGAAATGTAAAGAAACTAAAAACTTCAGCATATCTGCTACATATAAAATACATAAATTTAATATATCCATGGTTTGAAAAAACACACAATGCTAACATTTATTCTTGTGTTTAGGTTTCTTGCCTATAGACCAACTAATGATGATGAAATTAGAGGATGAAGAAGTTAGTGACTTGTAAGATATATGGAAATGAGTCCATAAATAAGGCTCATCCACATGTGCAGCACCATCTGCACAGAATCTAATATTCAGTATTTCTCAACACTTCAGCTGGACAGTAACTGGGGCAAATTTGGGGAGAGCAGTAAATGCAGTAATGAGATATAGTGTGTGAGTGTTGAAAGTAAATACTTAAACTGGATATTTTGGACCCTGCTGTGATTTAACCTGGTGCTCTTAAAAGATCTGAGGAAGTCTGGTATTTCATATTAACTGAGTTCAAAGCCAAGCAGTTAGAGGAAAAAAGATGCAGTCCCCTCTTCAATTAAAATATTGCATTTTCCTCTCTGCCAAAGTCTTTTAATTGTGGGATATATTTGTAAATGTGCACAAAAATATGCACAAAAAGACAGGAAATACTCATCATACTTTGTTAAGCTTCATAAAAATGCACAGTTTTCTTAAATATACAATGATTTCCCCTATTCCACAGCCTTCATATTGCCTTGTGTGTAATGACCTAGTTCGTGGTGATTTGTTTTTCCTTTTTATAAAAGAAATATTCACATATCTCTGCAGCCATTATTCATGTACTGAAGCATCATGGTATTTGTCAGATGGAGAAAAAGCAAACACAAAAATATGATATGCTTTGTAACTTAACGCCACAAATCCATTTTAGAGTTCCTATTGCAACTCTCTAGTACAGTCTTTGAAGATAAGGACAGTATGCTTTTTCGGTTTTGAGCTGCAAATACAAGGTGTCAGAATATCAGCGACGGAGCAGGACAAAACAACTGTTGTTTTTTGTGGTTCACCAAGTAAATAAATATCACTTTTAATGGAAAAAATGTAGTGCATTTTTTGTGGAGGAAAAGTTTCTGTGCACTGGTGAAAAGTAAATCTGCGGCAGAAGGAGAAAGTTTGTGTGTGGCATTGATCAGTGTGAAATGAGCTGACAGACAGTGAACAGATTGCAGAGTGAACACCCAGCTTCTCTTTGGCCCGCACTGCACACTGCGTCTCCATGACAGTTTACATGTCCTGCTGACACAATGCGCTTTATGATGGCGGGACAGCTTCCTCTCTCTTGCTGTGCACAGCCTCCGCTCTGGAGGTGAGATATGCACAACTGACTCTAACTGATGAGTCTCAGAGACGCTTGGTACTGTTAAGACTGTTAACACATTGTATCAGCTGTCTTCTGAAAACATGTCGTCAGATTTTAAATTGATGATTTGGGAAAATGTATTTTGCTCCTTCCATTTTTCCTCCACGTCACACTCTGCTACACACAATGACTACGCTGACTGTGATGCTGGAGTATTGTATTAAAGTAGCCTGCTGGTTCAAAGCGCCTGTGTTTCTACAGACGTTGGCTCCACATGATGCTCATCACAAAAGAAAACCCCAAAATAAATCTGTCATAGTTTTGGCTCTATTTCTTCGTCACATTTAGAAGGTGTAATTAGCCCTGTACTTGTTGTACTTGCTGTAGTGTGTTTGTATATATTATATATGTTCCTTTGTAAAGTGGAGTCTGACAATAAAGATGGTACTTTCTTAAGTACATGCAACTGCATTGAAAATGAAAACTTGCCTCCCCCAATGAACAACACCATAGGTTGTATGTTCAGCAGCTTATTTCAACACATATTTTCGTTTATTAATAAGTGGTGACCTCAAGTGGCCATAGTAAATATGACAGGGTATAAGGAGGAAGTCGGGTGGCGTAGTTTAAAGAAGGACAAAGACCAAGTAGGGAAGAGGTTGGGATGGATGAATTGGTCAAACAAAAGCAGGACTTTGACCCAGGAGACTACTGTTTGTGTCCTGAGTGAAACCACGACTCAGCATTAAGTTGGTTTTACTTAAGTATGAAGCATGAAATATATAACGTGAAGTACTTGAGTAATACGCCTTACATACCATGACATAAGAAACGTGAATGTGAAGTATGTAACGTGAAGTACTTAAGTAATGTGACTTACGTAACATGTCATACATAACCTGATGTACATAACGTGAGGTATATAACGTGAAGCACTTAAGTAATGTGACACACATACCATGACATACGAAACGTAATGTATATAACGTGAAGTAGATAACGTGAAGTATTTAAGTAATGTGACTTACATAACATGACATACACAACCTGATGTACATAATGTGAAGTATATAATAAGAGGTACTTAAGTAATGTGACACACATACCATGACATACGAAGCATGATGTACATAATTTGAAGTGTGTAACATGAAGAACTAATTTAATGTATGTAACATGACATACGAAACATGATGTATGTAACATGAAGTATGTAACGTGAGTACTTAAGTAATGTGACTTACATAACATGACAAATGTAACCCGATGTACGTAATGTGAAGTACATAACGTGAAGTACTTTAGTAATGCGACATTCGGAACATGTTGTACATAACGTGAAGTATATAACATGAAGTACATAAGTAATGTGACATTCGTAACATGTTGTACGTAACATGAAGTATATAACATGAAGTACTTAAGTAATGTGACTTACGTAATAATGTGAGACCTCAAAATGTGAGGTGAGACCACTTCAAAATACATATCCTGCACTTAATATGTAGTAGTTTTCAAATAAGTCAGCTCCATGTCCAAAGTCTTAACATGTTGATCAGTAAAGTTGGAGAGAGGGTTTTGTTTTAAATTTATTGTAGATTACTTCCATCTGTTCTACTCTGGCAACAGTGCTGTGCGTGCCCACATGCATTCAACATTTGTCATCATCATTTGTCTCATCAAAGATTGGGTAAGAAAAAGTCAGGACCAAGCACTGCTATTTGCAGCTGTGTAGAAATGAGAAATGTTTCTCCAGGGAATGTACCGAGGTCGACCTTTACTTTGAAATGCTGAAAAACACCTCTTACATTTGCTCTAAACTTGGTCTGTAAAGTTATGGAAAGAAACTTGGTTGACTTTCAATGACATTGATCAGATGTTCGGCCTTAAAGTTAAAATTCACAGCGCGGCACACACTATGCAGCCCAGCCATTATTTAGTCAAAGACTGTTGGGACAAGTTTTGAATTTTGCCTCCAAGATATGTTTTTGGAATGTAAATGATTTAAACATGCACCACTGTTTGGGCTAAATTAATTAAAAAGCTGCAGATGACGACAATAACAAAACTGCTAACTCTGCTAGAGAACAGAAAGGGATTCAGAAATGTGACAGATGTGGAACAAAGAAAGTGAAAGACTGATTTAGGACATTATATTCTTGTCGTGCTGTCCATCTGCTCCTTTTTTTTTCATAAACAATCTCAGGAATTTTGATTTACCAGTACAGCTTGTGTCTTAGAGTAATAAAACATGTAGATTGTTACTGATAAAGTCCTAGTCACTGACTCTAAATTACTACTACTTGAAACTGAACTGCCAATCAGAATTACAGACCCTAATGTTTAAAAGTCAGATATTCTGTGCATGTATTTATGATGTTAAACTTTGTACTCACAGGCCCTGAGAACAAATTTCCTTCATCAGCGGGAATTTTGCATGAAACACTCCATTATATTCTGCCAATGTGGGAGTTATTTCAGACTAAAACCAAATACAGTACATGGATGGTGTCATTTCTAGAAAGATTTTACCAACAGGATTTCAATGCAACGCTTAAATGTGGGCCTTGCTCAGCGGGCATGAATCTCTGGAGAATATGAAGCAATACAGAACATTGGAGCACTGTTGACCTTCACCCAAACCTCCCTCGCCCACATTGTTAGATCAGGAAACTGACAATGGAGATATTAGACCTCAGCTATCTTTTTTTTTTTTTTTGCCGTTAACATTGAAGCATGCATCACAAACCCACGATATTACTTTGCTAGTCATTACAAGCCACGAGCTAATGATCGAGTGTGATTTAATATAATGGGAGGCTTTAGATGGTTGTTGTAAATCACATTTTAATTTAATGGATTTATGTATAAACTGAGGACAGGAAGTGTTATCAACAGTACTGCACGTTCGTGTTATACAGGAGAAAAGAGGGATCTTGAGAAGAATACTAACACAGGATAAAAACTTCATTTCATTGGGAATTTGAAGATATACATACATATAAATACAGGCGTTTTTTTCTCCTTAGTTTTCAGGCACCTTACAACTTTGTCACATAACTCACAGTAACTTTTGTGTGGTCATTCCTTTCATGCATGGGTGGATTACTGAATGGGCCCAACAGGCACAGGCCCAGGGGCCCCTAGCCTTCACCTGCAAAATGTCATTCACATTAACATGTACCATCAGAAAGAGACTCAAAATGACCACAAAAAGACCATTAAGAGATGTAAAGGAATCATAAAATGACTACAGAGAGAAAAACTACCATGAGGAGACACAAAATCATCACAGAGACAAAACCACAAAAAGATGTAATTGCACAAAGATGCACAAAGATGCAGCAAAGACATGCAAAACAACAAAAAAGAGGCAAAACCTCCTCAAAGTCCTCTGAAGGAAAGGTGGCGGGTACATTTGCATATCTATGCCCAGGGGCCCACTGTCTCATAATCTGCCCCTTTCCACATGACAGTCATTTCTTTAGCTTACAGGTTTCTGAGGAAGACAGATTCTTTTTTTCCATAAATACTTAAATGTATTATTTATATCCACACTAAATCTTACATGTTGCTCTCTTTCTGTTGCAGGCCTCTTAGCTACTGGCTGAACTACATCCTCTCCATCATGTACTGCAGTGAGAACAACCACATCGGCTCCTACCTGGAGGAGACAAAGAGCTGCTCCTGCCCTTACGAGCACCCCCCCTGCCAGGGCGTGATCCCCTGCACAGTGGGCGAGGGCACTTCCTGCGCCTCCTGCTCTTACGAGAACCGCTCCCGCTGTGCTACCTGCAACCAGGGTTACATGCTGAGCCAGGGTGTGTGCCGCAATGAAGTGCCGGACTCCACCGACCACTATATCGGCTTCGAGACGGACCTGCAGGACCTGGAGTTGCGCTACCTTCTGCAAAAACGTGACAACCGCATAAGCATCCACGGGATCTTTGTCAGCAACGACGTCAGGCTGAATAATTGGTTCGACCCGTCGTGGAGGAAGAGGATGCTGCTGACGCTGAAAAGTAATAAATACAAGTCAAACCATGTCCACATGCTCCTGGGGATGTCTCTACAGATCTGCCTTACCAAGAACAGCACTCTGGACCCCATGCTGTCTGTCTATATCAATCCGTTTGGGGGGAGCCACTCAGAGAGCTGGATCATGCCCATTGATCAGAACAACTACCCAGACTGGGAGAGGACTAAATTAGACCTTCCCTATGATTGTTATAACTGGACATTGACTTTGGGCAACAAGTGGAAAACATTTTTTGAGACAGTCCACTTTTACCTACGGAGCCGAATCAGAGGGCCCTCAACAAACGGGAATGGAACTGTATATTATGAACCCTTGGAGTACCTGGAACCGGGGCGAAATCTAGGCTACATGAAGATAAACAGCATCCAGGTGTATGGCTATAGTATGCACTTTGACCCGGAAGCGATCCAGGACTTGATTTTACAGCTCGACTACCCATATACTCAGGGATCGCAGGACTCTGCCCTGCTGCAGCTGCTGGAGATCCGGGACCGGGTCAACAGGCTTTCCCCGCCTGGAGCTCAGCCTCTGGACCTCTTCTCCTGTCTGCTGCGGCACCGGCTCAAACTGTCCACCACGGACGTTGCCAGGATCCAGGCAGCGCTGCAGACTTTCAGTGCCAAGCAGCCCAACTCGATGGAATATGAAACAACCAAATTATGTAGCTAATAAGTGGGCGGGCGGCCAGGTGCACAGATGGCACAGCAGTTATCACACAGGCCTGATGATGGTTAAGAGCAATTCTGGAGCCGAGTGAGGGACATTTGGGGGACATTTCCATTGTCGTCACGGATCTCAAGAGTGCATTTGAGATTCTCATGTCAGCTTTTCGTATAAATTTGTACAACATTGTAGAATTAAGGAGGATTTCACCAAACTTGCCTCATAGCTCTTTTTTTTTCTCTCCTGATGAAAATAATAACTTTGACAGTTAATAATATAAATTTAAAACTCTACCACCACTGATATGTTGCCAGTGTGCTGACGTTTGTAGGTTGCACAAATTTGAAATCGCTCACATACGTAAACAAAAGCTTTTGCTGATGAAGTATTACCCAAGCAATGTAATCATCTCACAGATATAACCATTTCAACACCAGCATGAGTTTTTGTTTGTATTTTTCTCATCACATTTATTTCCCAGGTGCAAAAATAAATACTTGTTTTATAATCATGGCCTTCCTTTTTAACCTGGCACATGATGGGCACTTCATTGTTTTTAGCTTTCCATTCAACAATAAGCTCACTCCTTTTTTTAAACTGTACTACACATTTTTGTAGGAAAAGAACAAAAAAAAAAACTAAATAAACAAAATGAGTAAATAGATGCTGTATTACTCCAAATTTGCCGAGAAAAAATGACACCATGATCACAATATATGTTATATGTGCTTTTATTTTTATAATGCTGTTGTTTGTGAAACAAAAGTAAAGAAAAAAAAACACTGTCTATAAAATGTATAATACAATTTGTTAATACACTAAATAAAAACATTTTTATGTGTGGTCTATTAGATGGTGTACTTTTCATGCAGGAGGTACTTATGACACACAGAATTTCCACAGCAGGTGTAACTAATGCCATTAATAAAGAGAGTCCATTACATCTGAGCGTCACAGTGAGACAGCATGCAGAATGCAGAGAGGCCCTGGAACTTGATTGCTGCCCTTTATTAGGGTTATTAATAACGCCTGCGCTCTTCCTGCTGTGGCATGTCAAATGTCTGCCGTGAAAAATCTCCGGGGCCTGTTCGTGGATAACAGGATTTGACACAAGCCTGGGAATTTCAGTTATTCTAAGCTGGTTTTGAATTGATCTGGATCTGTTTTCAGAGCACCAACTTCACAAGGACAAACCTGCACCAGCACAGGCTGATTCACTGTTAGCTGCAAGCTTAACCAAGTACTACGGTAAAACCCATGAGTCATTGTCCAACACAAATGATCATATATGTTAATGTAATAATATTTGTAGATGTTTTTTTTCCTCACAACAAAGAATCAAACACCTGCTCATGATAGAATATACAAAAGAAATTATATTAAATTAACAATTTAAAGTTTAAAAAATTAAACTTTAAAAATGTGCTCGATACTGGCAAAATGACTTAGTGATGACATCCCAATCCAAAACATTTTTACTCCGACGTTGTCACATATTGACGTTTGGTGATGGACTTTCCACATCCACATACAACGTGCAAGGTACCCTGGGTGCATTGGTTGCTGACGTTCTTGGACACCATGTCAAGTTCTGCCTGTTTGTTGTCTTTTTTCAAAATACACTTCCGTTTTCACAGGAAATTTACCACTTAGATACAGTCTTAACTTTTGTTTTTGTCCTGCCACAGTTCCCCCTGACGCTGCCTGACAACATTGAACTATAACGGCAACCGGCTGCATATCATGCCAGTGTTAAAGGACACCTTTTTTTGCTGGTTTCTGATGCTGCAAGTCACTGCCCAAGCACCAGATTTCGACGACTTTGGAATGAGACCAGGCTCCCCAATCAAGGTTGTTTTGGTCCTGATCCCAATCTGAGTACTTTAATATTATTAATCTTATTAAGTATCTATTGATACAAAGTTTGATCTGATGCTCTATATGAGTATTCAGACACCATAATGTTTTGCACATTTCAATATATTACAGCTTTATACTAAAAATTTTTAAATTCATATTTTCCCCTCATAAATCCACACTCAGTATAAGTGTTGGGCAGTGACGTTACTTTTCCCAGTAATGAGAAGTATAACTAATCATAATAACATTTTAGTCATAATATTACAGTTTTCTCACGACCAATTAACGTTAATTTGTCATCGAGCCACTACTGACTTGAAATACAACAATCACATCAGTAGATTCATGTTCATAATCCTTGTGCTGCGCATGCACATCACAAAGCAGCAGGCTAAGTTAGTTTGGAGGATGAAAACACTCACCTTTAGCAGCTGGAAATATTCCCATTACTTTGATTTTGTTAAGAGGAAAGATGACAAGAACACTTTTGCTGCAGGTGGTGGTACTAAACTCTTTCCAAACAAAACACATCCTCAAACCTCTGGTCTGAAACATTTTCTCTGACAGCTCCAGGAAATACACCCCACCGTAGGTGAGCCCTCCTCGGTTGTGGAGGATGGCTGTAGCGTTACACTGGCTAAACAACCAAAACTGGATTTTAATGGTGGACAGCTGCAGGCTACAAAGAACAAATGAAGCTTGTGGCTGGATGTGTGGAGGATGAAATGTTGCTGCATGAGTGATTGTCCATGTTTCAGGCAGAGCCTTGGGAAAATACTGGTCACAGGCAATAGAAGACCCCAGGAAAAAAAAAAAAAAAAACTATCTAGCCTTAGCTACACCTACTGGCCATTACCCTGACATAAAGAGGAGCACATGATAAATCTGAATTTTGAGGAGATATGTAATTACCAATTTTGTGGTGAAGAATGGAAAAGTAATGGAAAGAGTATTGTGAAGACTTACTGTCAGTGGGGAGAAACAAGTAAAGTAGCATTATTTTCGATAGGAGTAACAAGTAACAAGTAATGAGTAATACATTATATTTTAAGAGTAACAAGCCCAACACCACTCAGTCCCCCATAATGACAAAAGTCAAAACAAGAGTTTAGAAGGAAATTTAAAAGGAAAAAAATAAAGTATCAAATAAAAACATCAGACTTTTTGCCATGATAATTTAACTCTGGTGCCCCCATGTTTCGTGATCACCTCTGAGATGTTTCTACACCTTGATTGGAGTTCTCCTGTGGTAAATTCAATTAACAGGACATGATTAGAAAGAGCACACACGTGTCTAAATAAGGTCTCACAGCAGATGATGCATGTCAGAGCAAAAACCAAACCATGATGTTAAACAAGTAGCCTGCAGAGGCACAAATCTGTGAGAAGTTCTGCTGCAATGAAGGCTTCCAAGAGCACAGTGGCCTCTTGATTCTTATATGGAAGAAGTCTGGAACAACCGGGATGAGCTTGCCGACCAGCCAAACTGAGCAATCGCGGGGGAAGTTGTCGTAAGAGAGTTGCCCAAGAACATGATGGTCACTGTGGCAGAGCTCCAGAGACCCTGTGTGGAGAAACTTCCAGAAGGACAACCACCATTGCAACAGTACAACTGATCTGGGCTTTATGACAGAGTGGCCACACAGAAGCCTCTCCTCAGTGAAAGACACAGGAAAGCACCCGAAGGACTCTTAGATTGTGTGAAACAAGAACTCTGATCAAACTATGGTCCGATGAAAACAAGATTGAACTGTTTGGCTCACTTCCAAGCATCATGCCTAGAGGAGACAAAGCACCACTTATCAGTTGCATAATACTATCCAAATGATGACGCACGGTGGTGGCAGCATCATGCTGTGGGCGTGTTTTTTAGTTGCAAGGACTGGACAGGGTTGAGGTAAAGCTGAATGGAGCTCAGAACCAGAGCAAATGACTGGCCATATTAGTCATGATGTGAAAATACACCTGCTGGTATCCTGGTTAATACATTTTGAAATAAATGAAACCTTTGTTTTACAAATTGCATTTCCTCTAGATTTTTATTTATGTATTTTTTTTTTTTTAATTAGATTAAACTGCACCTATTGACACACTATGGTCAGCTATAATTAAATGAAACCCAATTTCTTAAGAATTGTGGCTAGTAAAAATGTTTAGTGGCTTGTAACTTTGGAAAAACAATAGCCACAGTGGCTGGTGAGCAAAAAACTTGATGTCAAGCCCTAGTCAGGCATGTCTCAAACTCATGGTGTGAGCAGTACCAGAGCAGAATTGGAATGGGATGGAGCAGGAAATAAGGCGACACTCCAGCTTTTTAAAAAATCCGCTCTGGGCTTCATTTAAAATCCTTCCGCCCATGCTCCCCGCTTGCTTGTGCTCTGCTTACATGTTCTGTGCAGCACTGAGATATTCTCAGTGAAAACCTGGTCCAGAGCGCTCAGGGCCTCAGACTGGGCCAAAGGTTCACCTTCCAACAGGACAATGGTCCGAAGCGCTCAGCCAAAATAACACTGGAGTGGCTTGGCCACAGATTTGTGAATGTCCTTGAGCAGAACGGCCAGAGGCCGCACTTGGACCCAATCAAACCTGTTTGAAGAGTACTGAACATTTCTGCCCACTGATCTGCAGAGAAGAAAGAAGAAAATCCCTAAATCCAGTACATGAGACAGATAATCCGCTAAAAAAATAAATTCATTTTCATATTTGGTCAACGTTTCCTAGTTTGATAGTTTGACTGCTGTTCATGAGCAGTGACCAACATAACTCCTCGGCTCTTATTGGTTGTTTTCATTCAGCTGCGGTAGATTTTTGCAAATGCCTATTAAGCACTATGAGGAGGCAGAAGAGTCTGTCCGCAGACTATCTGTCTCATGCACCACTGTGTAGATATAATGACAGTTTCACTAAATATGTCTAACTTCTTTTTATAAAAGTTACCAACTACAGTTTTATGGAAATGAGCCATTGTTAATGTAAATCAGTTTCACCTGTGCTCTTTCTGCAAAGACAATTTAAAAAATGTCTGCTGTGGAAAGGTCTGTCGAACAGTGGTGTTCCAAAAAGGAGTTTTTTCCTCACAAATTATCTTTGGCTGAGTACAGAAACTGGCTTTCAGAGAACACTTTAATCAGATAAGTTTAATTTTGGCCAGTTATCAAGTTACTCATGGAATTAATATCTCAGCAGGTCATATCAGCGACAGCTGAAAGTCCAGATAAAACAACATATCTAGAGTATCTCGCTTCAGTATTGTGACAAACTTCCAAATGACACAGGATAGGCGGGTGGGTCATTTAATCCCATGAGATATATTGTGGGAGGAATTTGATTTGAGCTTTAAAAAGTGACGAGACTGACAGGGTAGCAGGTTCAATCAGGGAGAGAGATAAAGCCATATATATGTTCTGTGTAGTTGCTGAAGCACACCACTGTAAATGCCATGTGCATAATCTGGAGCTGTCACAGATACCACTTTCCTCAGAGTGAATAAATTCTAACCAGGTCCATAACCATGGTAGTTTGGGAAACAGAATGTTAAGTTTGAGGTGGCATACACCTGATGACACAACGTACCATACTGTTGCTGCCTAGCTAACTAACAAAGCTAAGCTCTGTGCAACTGCAACTTGCAAAGTGATTGATGAGCGAAAGTCATGATGGTTGAGACAAACTTATGTAAGCACATCTCATATTTTGTTTTACAGGATAAATACATGATTGCATTTTGATATAAGAAAATGAAGAATTTGAGTCTTTGTATTTTTTGGCTTATATTTTTAAATAGGTGCACATAAGACTGTGGATGTGATCTAAAAGGGTTAAAAATGTATTTAATTTATCTCTGCTTTAACTGTTAAGTGCTAGCTTAATGTTTTGAACACAGCTCTTTACTGTCGATGCAACCTGGCCTCCCTGAAGTCATCGAAATCCGGCGCTTGGGCAGTGACTTGCAGTGTCAGACACCGATGAAGAAAGCCGTCCTTTAATGTTGGCATTATACGTGGCCAGTCACCGTTATGTGCCAGGAGAAACATGGCAAGACATGAACAAAAGTTGCGGCGGCAAAAGACAGGGTGGGCAGGAAGGGTGGTGGATGGCTCCAACAAACATCAGCTTTCACCAGGGAGAGCAGTGTTCGTGTCCTGTAAGATCATAAAGCCAAACTCTTCTTTTTTCCTAAACCCAACCATCTGCATATGTTGGCAAACTGTAACCATGTGTGTTTGTTGCTGGAGGGAAAAAATGTCAATTTGCAGTATTGTACCAACCTAGTGCTTTTATTATAAAGACACTGTATTTTAAGGATAGAAATCCTGTAGAAAGAGAAGTGTATTTTGGATAGGCAGAACTTGACATGCCATCCCAGAGCATCAACAATCAACGCACCCAGGGTACCTTGCACGTTGTATCTGGACGTGGAAAGTCCATGACCAAATATCAATATGTGACAAGGTCAGAGTGAGAATATGTTGGTTGATAATAACTGTCAGAGCTTGGCGAATTGTGCATTGCTCTAACCTCAGTGTCAGAGCAAGGTTACTTACTGTTGTGCCCAAATACGTTTTCACACACATTTCTTTTTCCTAACAATGCTCATGCTGTTGACTCTGGCTGCTGTGAAGGTGAGTAGTGCTGCAAGAAGACTGAGGTGGATAAAGCACAGTGCAATAGAGAAAAGATCTATTTTCAATTGGCTCCATTTTAAACGATACCATCTATTAAAGGTTTGGCACTAATACCAACAGGACGAGCTCAGAACACTCTACAAATTCGTTTATAAATTTAATTTCCAGGAGACGTTGTTTCTGAAGTTTTGACACATCAGATGGCTGTTTAACAAATCCAGCCAATGAGTTTGGTATTGCCAGAAGACCTATTCATACTGTTAAATTCTGAATGTATATTTAGGTATTTAAATAGATAAACCAAATAGTAGAGGGAAAAAAAGGATTCAAAGAAGCGGAAATAAAGGAAAATCTGAGAGCTGGTAGATGGTGTTTTAGATTTAGGTTATCAGCTTTGTCTGGATCTTTTAAATCGAATGTATTCCTTTGAAAATCAATTCAGGATATGAAACCTGACACCTGAGGACAAGGAGTGCTCTCTCTTCTAATTTGACACTTGACAGGGCATTAAACATGCATTTTTGTGTTTGTATGTGTAATTGCTGCAACTGATGACATTTGGCTGATATTTAAGGTATGTAGCATCACATATGCACATGTTTTGTGGTAACAGGTGAGAAATTCTGGGCTTCAGATCTCTTTTGGATCTGTGTTGATGGATGGCTGCTGGAGGACACAGCATCAAAGCTCAGGTGGTTCTCCCACTGGTTTGTAGTCTGCTGTAATTTTTCAAGGGTTTATGTCTTACTCCAAGCCATGAAATAAAAGCATCACACTCCCCCAAGTGCTTTGTGCTGTTCATGTGTAGCATGCAGCTTGAGTGATCTGCACGCAACCATTCTCTTACTCCTCTCTGATCTTTAACCATTTCATATGATGAAAGCAGTCAGTGTGGAAATGCAGGTTCAGAGACTCAAATCGCCCAGAGTGTTTCCCATCACATGTTATGGCGGCAATGATGCTTCCTGCCAGAGATGTCAGAAAAATGTAAATTGCTCCTTCCTGCTAGCATATTGGAATGAAAGGAGAGATCAAATTGAAATTACAGGTGGAATTTGAAAGATTTTTCAACCACAAGTATCCTGAGACTGTTTTATGTGACATGGCATGAGCACCACTAAAAAGAAAATAAAAAAAACAGACATACAAACTTTTCACTGAATGACTTTTGAGATGTTTTTAATCAAAAAATGCACTTTGATTTTAAGTGTATTCTGTAAAATCAATCCAAAAGTCAGTGTTTTTTTTTTCTGTTTGTTTGTTTTTTTCAATGAATATTTGGTTAGATGTCTAAAATAAAGTCTGTTGTTAACACAAGCTTACAACATAAAATATACCAGTAAATACTCCACTTGTAAATTCTGAGGCCATTAAACATCTTTAAAAAAGGTTGCTAACAAGTGGCTAAATGAGACTATGGAGCATTAACACACTGAACACACCTTTACAGCCTCGTTGTGGTCGGGATGTTGATGCCATGTGATCGTACTTTGGCTTTTTTATAGCTTAATGTTAGCTTTTCATTTCTGGTGACTGCATATAAGCTTCAGAAATCATAATTGTGGCGTTTAATTGTGAAGATGATCTCACATAACAAAATGGGAGTATTATAAATTTGTTTGCCACAGAGTTTATTTTCTGCAATAATCCAAAATCCAATGGAAAAATCCTACTGGATTTTTGTCAGAGGAACCAGGGTGATGCTAACTATGGTGTTGGCCTACAAATAAATGTCATCCCTGCAGCACTCTATAAGGGTTGGTCACTCATGAGTGAACACAGTCAGGTGACCATTGCCTGATGGGGTGATAATTGTGCTTAATGCATAGTGGCAGGCATGATGCACATGGAAAGCTAGCTTCCTGGGCTAATTTTCACTGGCATGCTAACAAATACAACGAAGCATGATGTTATTGTTACATTTTTTTTATACTGTCTTACATTCCATGCCTGTCTCCTGCTTCACTGCCAGCCAGGCAGCATCTACTGATGTGGGGCAGTTTGTAATGTGACTTGCCAATATCATACAAAATCCGCTTGTAGCTGTTTTTCAAGGAGTAACGATTAAAAGTCAGCACTCAGCTTCAAGTGGCATTTTAAATACCACAGACCAAGCCAGAAAACTTGGTGAAGTCATGGACTCAGACTTGAATTTCAATAGCCAAGTTAAGACAATTACAAAGTCAGCCTACTATCACCTTAAAGATATTTCATGAGTAAAAACACTTCAGTTTCAGCGGGATTTGGAAACATTTGTTCATGCATTAATCTTAAGTAGACTTGACTCCAAGAAAGTAGATTGCATCACTCCAATTCTGAAGTCTTTACACTGGCTTCCTGTCTGTCAGAGAATTAATTTCAAAATACTATTGTTGGTTTATAAAGCACTGCGAGCTCATTTCTGACCATCTGCTACAGTATAACCCAGCGAGACCTCTCAGGTCTTCTGGGACAGGAATGCTTTGTGTCCCCAGAGTCAGAAGTAAACATGGAGGAGTAGAATTGAATTTTTATGCACCACATATCTGGAACAAACTCCCAGAAAACTGCAGGTCTGCTGCAATTCTCAGTTCTTTTAAATCAAGGCTGAAGACTTTTCTCTTTGCTGCTGCCTTTTATTAAATCAAATATTTATCCATTTCTTACACAAAGTAACGCAAAGTAACTTTGAATCTTGTATTTTATAGTTGTCATAATATTTTTTAGCTTGTTTTTTTTTTCATTCTGTAGCTCTTTATTGAAGTTTTTTAATTGCATTAAAGCTGTTTTACGATTTGTTTCTTTTGCTTTTGGTGTTTTATGAATTGTTTAATTGCCTTGTTAAGTAGACTTGCCTTGGTTAGACAAGGCAACAATCAGTGTCTCCTTCGCCAGTGCTTATTTGCAGTTATTATTAGTTGAGGCTACGACTTCAGCGGTCAAAGTTGGATTTGCTTTGCCAGCAGAAGTGATTGTTTTATTCGCCCCTCTGCTCACATTGAATTGAAGGTAACGGGAGACAAATATTTGCCAGTTTTACTGTCACTCATCTGTTGTCATACCCTAAAATTGCAATAGTATTGCTCTTTAGCTCAGTAATGTGGCCCAGTGCATGCTGGGATATGTTTCAGCAACCCATGCCCCTGGGTAAAGAGGATGGATTGATGGAGGTATGAATGGAGATTGTGTTTTGAAAAAAAAAAACTAGTGTTATGTGGCTTGCACTGACATACTGTAACATTAGCAGTTGCTGAAAACATACATTTTACTGGTTGAATCAAATCTCACAAGCATCAAGGTTTCATTCATTTCTTTTTCTCTCATCTGTAAGGAACCCCTGTAGCATGCTAATATTGTAATTACACACTACCAGCAGGGAATTTCCCCCTTCCAACATTTAATAGAACAGAGCATTCGTCCCATCATGCATCAGAGTGGTAGATGTTTTGCTTTTGTCATTATTTTTCTGCATAGTGATTTGGTTTGAAATTATCCATGCATTGCAACAATCAAAAGAAAGGTCTTTGCATGTTTTGCACTTTGACTTCATGTGTCTTGGAGCAAGCCAACACTTTGAAATGGATTCACACCAGAAATGTGATATTTTTATTGAACCCCAGGTGGGAACAATGAGGAAGACTTGAATCGAATTTCTTCACGCTCAGGCAGCCATCACAATCCATCCAGCCAAACAAAGAATAGAAATAAAGAAGTCGGAGTGCAAGACCAGTGTCGACAACATATTTAAAAAATGGGACATTCTGCAAGTGTTAATGGGACATTAACCTCAGCGCAGGTGGTAACTAAAGCAAAGGAATTCCCATTAGAGAGTCTTAAGAGTCATTTATTCTAACGGCAAATGTGTTTTGGGCCGCAAAGAGTTTAAAAAGATAAGATTTTCTTTGACTTTTTGCTGCTTTGCTGATAAGGACCATCTCTAACGTTTCAAACAAATCTTCAGACACTCAGACAGGAGCTCACTGATGGCAGCTCTTTGATATTTGGGACATGGCTGAATGATGTGGTGTTATCGTCTGCACTTATGGGAGTCCGATCTTGGCCTTGAGATTAAAAGGCCAAGATCAATTAAAACAGAGATTTAAACAAAATTAGAACCATTAAAACAGAAATTAGAACCATTCAGCTGTACAGCCAATACACAGTCATCTCTTTTATTGAAATTAACAGAAAATTTAATTCTAATCAACGGATGATTGAGGGAGCTTTAATATGTGAATGCATTTTCATTTACTGATCATTCGAAGTTTTTACCCAGTCAAGTCCCTATTTTCTGAAAATGATATAACTGTGACACACGCATGGCATGCTCATAAAGAACTGATGTCACAATTAGTACCATTCATTAATTAAGTTAAATACATTTATAACAAGTGCTCAATAAAAGTGAACAAAAAAATGATACTATTCCAAGAATAAAACAGAGTCAAACTAATCCCAAGACTACACGAGGTTCCCATGTGGGGAATTCCCATGAGCAGCTCCACTTCAGGCCAGGGAGCAATAAAAGCTGATGTCCCACTACAGCTCAACTCTGACAGGCATAGCAGAGCCGTGGTGGCATTTACTGAGAACAAATCAAGTGTTTTAGGCTGTGGTAAGAGCATGCAGCATGTTCCAAGGTTTTGGTATTCAGAATTTGTCAGTTTCTGTCAGCCCAATAGCTCAAGAGCACTAATGGCTAAAAATCCTCCATCTATGACTTGAATAGATAAAAGAACAAAATTAGATGAATACAATATTCTTTTGGTGAAAACTATCAAGTCTTACGGTGTTTAAATATTCATGTCATTTAGCTCCATTTACCCACATCTCTTTTTCAAATTGAAAACCAAGACACTAGGTCCTTTCTGCCAATGTCAAGGTTTCCTTTGTTGTTTTTAACCTCTAGTAGCACTGTGGAGTGGGTCCTTGTTTGGTTTATCCCGTACGTGTACATGAGTATGTATAAATTGGGATGGAGGCACACATTATGCCGCCCTGTCTATGGTTTTATACTGTTCCACTCCACAGTAAATTACAGATAATGTGCAAAGATAAGGTCTATGTTCATTCCCCTTTCAGCTTTGTTTTTGGTCCACACCATGACCTGAGCAAAATATATTTAGATTCTTAATGCTCCAATAAAATCACAAGCTGTTAACTAACATTATCTGCCTGCTGTTTGGTGCTGGGCAGGCAGTGTACAGTGATTTTTTTCATTTGTTTTTGTTTTTTATGTCCCCCCACCAGCCATAGGTGTGGCTGGAGGCATTATGTCTTTGGCTTGTTTGTCTGTCTGTTCATCCCATTCTTGTGAACGTGATGACTCAAGAACGCCTTAAGAGAATTTCTTTAAATCAGACACAAACATCCATTTAGACACAACAATGGACTGATCAGGTTTTGATGGTGAAAGGTCAAGGTTACTGTGACCCTGCATTTGTCTCATCTCATGATCCCAATATCTCAAGAAGGCCTCCGAGGGATTTCTTCACATTAGGCACAAATATCTACTTGGATTCTATAATGAACTGATAAGATTTTGGTGCTCAAAGGGTCAAGGTCACTGTGACCGTGCAACCTTGAATCTGTCTCATTTTCATGAAGGTAATATCTCAACACCTTGAGGAAATGTCCTCACATCTGGAAAAAAAACCTCCTCTTTGACTTAAGAATGAACTGATTAGATTTTGGTGGTCAAAGGTCACTGTGACCGCACAAAACATGTTTTTGTCAAGAATTCATATGCTACAACATACCACACAAATGTCTAAAAGGATAAAATAATTAAGTGATGACATTTGATATGCAAAAGGTTAAAGGTCAACTTAACTGTGACATCACCTTGTCCTGCAAAACACTTCTCTGGCCATTATTCAAAGCCACATCTCAAAATGGGAGACATTTGGTTGAAAACTGAATCAGTGACACTAATCTTGGGTGCCCGCCTTGAAACTGTAGTGATGGATCTTCTGTGCTGTCGGGCTGACGATGTGTGTGAAGCATCCATGTTTTAGAATATTTAGCTACTTTGCAGCAACATCTATATTTGACGCATTGTCAACTGTCATGTCTACATATGAGTGTGGACAGACATGTCTCTAGCTGTGACTTGACTGGTTCATGGTGGCATACAGTAAAACTGTGGCAGCTGTGACAGCTCAACAAAGATCAAAAGATGCCCAAACAGTCAGTAAAGCTGAGGGGAACTGCAGGGTTGGGTGATAACTCTCTTTGGATCAAAGAGCTACAGCTTTCTCGTAGAAGTAGTGTGAGCCATGATAGTTAGTTTCAAAAGAGCATAACAACTTTAACTCTCCTTTGGAGTGATAAATCAGGAAGGCAAACAAACACCAGGCAAACAATAGAGTCAAACAAAGGTGTCATGCCTTTTCGAATATAACTGTATGCATCATTTAGGTGACATGTGTTTCTCCCAACAAATCAATAAAATTTGGAGACACAGGGCTCTCCCAGTTCATCCATCCCACAGCTGTTGGGTCAAAGTACTGCTGAACATTAAGTTTCACACTCTAAAGTAACACCTTGCACAGTACATTTGATATCACACTCAAAGGGAAACATTAACCTCAGCACAGTAACTGATGCCAGAAACACTGAGCAAACACTATAAAATATCTGTATTTGTGTTGCAACTAAATGTATACAGCTTGGTATAAAACAGGAATGTGATAGTAAATCAATTCTAACACTGAAAACAACCAATTTAATTCCAAAGAGTGACATGCATGTTTTGTAATAAAAATGAATCTTATTTGGCTTTATGGTGCCCTGAATATAACTGGCATTAGTTGTTATACGTCTCAAAAACTTCAAGAATCTCACTATTGTCTGTTTGCAAAATGGTAAATTTATAGCTACTTTGTCATGCAAGAAAATGCTTATGTCTATGTCTTCTATTTTTTTTGTAATTGATGGTGCTTACAACTTTCAAGTAGCAGCATTTACCTCCTCAAGAGACAGATGCTCTGTGATTTTGAGAGTCAAAATATTTCCGCAATCAGTGCGTGCTGCTGTGCTTTTATTGTTCAGCATTGTGTTGTTTCTCCTCAGCCTAGTCCTAGCTGCAGTTCCCCACAGAGCAATCTGTACGGCTCTTTGAAAATGTACTTCATAGTTCACCACACAAGCTGCAATCAGACACAATTCCCAAAGTGACCCCGAGAGTCGCAGCCCTTTCTCCAACAGAAAGAAAACACTCATGCAAACTCATAATGCCTTAATAGTGGCACTAAAACATAATGTTAAAGGATGAAAGTGAAAGAGCGCCGTCTGCACAGAACGTGGTGGGTGAAGGTGACAATATTATCATCATCTCAATGCCAGATCCTCAGAGAAAACGTTCCCTCAGAAACTTAAAGTAGGTGGTGAGACATGGTGTCCTAGCTTGGAAGAGAGAGCCTGTGACTTATAGAAGAACTCAAATGAAAACACAAGAGAGTAATTCAGTTCCTATCACAATAAATTTCTGAAACATGAAGGAGTTTTGAAGGTCATTGACATTCATGTGGCCTACCTACAGTGTACTTGAGCTGAATATTTTGAGAACAAATGTTTAGGGGTATAAGTTATTTTTATGCACATTATGCTTCTTTGCCAGAGGGGGTAAGTGAATCTAATTTAGCGGCAATAAAACTAAATTAATGGACTACAAGCATCGGAGCACATAAAGAACTAATTCCATCTGAAAGTAACATTAACACTGAGAATATGTAATTGCAAAAGGGGTCTATAAAAATAGTGATTTGGTCGGCCAAATGCAAATTTGTCCCTCAATCAACTGCCAAGTTCTGTTTAAGTGTAACATACAAACTGGATCCAAGCTAGGCATTTTTTCTTGAATCATCAGATTTCATTATAACCCTGAAGTGAATAAAATATTTAGGAAAAGGACATAGCATTATTAGAAAAACATGCAGACTTTGGAGACTCCTTCAAGAAATACCTAGCCTACTAAAAGCTTTCCTACCGTTACAGCTATGCTGTGTTTATCCCTTTCTGTTAGTTGTCTTTAAAGCTGCACTTAAGTGAAGTGTGGCTGGCAGTAATTTGGTTGTTAATTAAATCAATGGAGCATTTAAACCTATGTTGCTCATAGTTCTGTTTTTTCAGCCAGGAAGTGCTTTACTCAGCCACATTATTCCCAGTTTCAGAGAGCTGTTTTTAGCTAACAAGCTTTTATAAGCCCTACATGCCAGGCATGAGATGGCAGGACAGTTAATGACTAGGCTAGCTAGTTTCCTTGGGATAATGAAAGGAAAGTAGCCTAAACATTAGACTTAGTCTTTCAGCTAACTGATTTAGACCACTCTCAGCTCTCCCATCAGCAAAAGCTCTAATAATATAGTACCTAGTGACCACAGTGGAACACTTGCTGATTTGTGTTTACACAACCAGGTCTTACTCCTAAGTTGTCGAAATCCAGTGCTTGGTCAGTGATTTCCGGCATTAGATACAGAGAAAAAAAGCCATTCAAGCCTTTCACATGGCCATGATATGGGGCTGCTGTTGAATAATAATGGCAACCAGTGGCATCAGGGGGAAATGCAGCGGGACAACAATTGAAGTTAAAGCCGCAGAAGTCTCAGTAGGGTGGATGGAAGGTGTGGTAGATGGGTCCAACAACCACCGACTTTCACGCTGGTGTTTGCATCATGTAAAATTGTAAAACCAAACCCTGTTCTTTTTTCCTAAACCCAACCACCTGCTTCTGTTGCCTAAACGCAACCACATGTGTGTGTTGACAAAATGTAACCACGTGTGTTTTGAAAAAAATGCCAATTTGCGATGTTTTATCAACGTATTACGTTTACATTTCCTGTAAAAACTGAGTTGTATTTTGAAAACAGACAATGCATGTAACAACCAGGGTTAGGGTTAGGGTTAGCAACCAGGGTACCTTGCATGTTGTATTATGATGTGGAAAGTCCATGACCACACATCTGTATGCAACAAGGTCGGAGTGAGAATGTGTTGGTTTACATTTCCAGGTTAAATACAACGAGTTGTGCTAAGTCATCCCTGAGATGGTCCATCTCCGAAGTCTGACCAAAGTGAAACCAACCATGCAGATTGTGGTAACATCAGATGTGCTTCTTCATCATTAATCAGCATCAAGATTTTGTGACAATTCAGAGACATATATTAAAATAGCCTCTGCTCCTATTCCCAGACAAAGCAGATAATTACTTTCAACTGTGTCAAAAAAAAAACAAAGAGAAAAGAGATGGAGTGCTCAGCCTGTGAATGTAACACAACCTGCTTTGGAACGAGAACACCAGGTAGGAGATGAACATCCGGCATACATTTGCAGTGCTGAGAGAAATTTTAAAAAATTCAGACAACAGTACAAGAAAGACATCAACCACAATTACACCAGTGGGGCAGACAGAAAAAGGTTCCATTGGTTCACAAGCATAAGCATGTCATCAGATATAAAGACACACCTTCAAGAGGGTAGCCCTGCTGTGTGGTGATGCAAAGCCCTGCAACAATGCGCAGACATGCCAAATCACTGACTTAAGCAACACCAGCACGTGTTTATGGAGGAGGGCTACTGGCCACTAAAGAACTGGATATTTTCCTCCAAT
>JAPZEB010000021.1:4981862-5004818 GCA_029783705.1 Chaetodon striatus | reverse complement strand
TGTATGGAAAGGCCAAGTGAATAATGTGTAGTGACTTGCTTATGCCTGGTGAAAACAAACACTTTAACATGAATTTAATTCAGTCAAATGTCAACCAACAAACTTCCCCCAGTATGAGCTGTAGTTGCTTGTGAAGCGTTTTCATGGGGTGGTATTGTGTTTGTTCAGTTGGCAGAAACTTTTTTCAACTTTTTTTTTTTTTCTTTTCCAAATGCTGTGGTTGCATTCTGGGTGGATGTAATTATTGCTCACTTTTTTCCACCTACTTTCTCAGTGCCACTGAGCCAGGTGTGGGTGAAAGTGTCTTCTCCAGAGACTCCAGGCTCACTGTCACACTTTTAAGCAATTAAACAAAATCCCTGAACAATATGATGAAAAGCCCACCTGAAAATGAATTCACATTTTCTGTCTCTAAAATTTGTCATATTAGACAAGATGAGGAATAAACTGCATGTGATACTAAAGAAACAATGCAGGCTATTGAGTGTAGTTGCTTTGGGTTAAAACAGCTACAAGTTTTAAACTGGACACAAAATAGTCTGAATTTAACACCGATGCCTTTACCTACACAAGCAAAAAAGACCATCAGCAAGAAGACTGTCTACCTCTGTCAGTGTTGAAGTACTCAAGATCAGTTTTGGTCTCAAGAGCGCTATCAAGAACACTATTTAAAGGTCTTGGTATCGTCTCAGAACTGGCTGCATTTTTACTCTTATGCCGGGTACACACTACACGATGTCAGCTCAATTTTAGCCCGATGCAGCGTCATACAGTGTTGGGTGGTATTGTAATAGACAACAGTGTCGTACATGGTAATCCATCGTTTTATCTCCTGTAGAGTGTCTTGGTAGATGACAACTGACGTCCCGACAAAAACACAGAGCGATCTGCAGCCGTAGACAAGCTTTTTTGATATTTCCTACAGGGACTACCACATAGAGTAAAAAAGGAAAAATGATGGAAAAGCAGAGGCACTTTAGCCAACACATTCTCACTCTGACCTTGTCACATATTGACGTTTGGTCATGGACTTCCCATTGCTTTTACACATCCACATGTTGACGTTCTGGGATGCCGTGTCAAGTTCTGCCTGTTACATGCATTGTCTTCTTTCACAATACACTCTCATTTTCACAGGAAATTTAATGTTGACATACAGCCTCCTTCAACATAAGAGCACTTCGTCGGTACAACACTGCGAATTGACATTTGATAAATTTTGGCTTTAGGGTTTGGCTTTAGAATCTTACGGACATGAACATCCCTCTCTTGGGTGAAGGTTGGTGTTTGTTGGACCGATCCACCACGGCTCATGCCCTTCCCACTTGGACTTTTGCCACCTTAACTTTTGTCGTTGTCCCACCGCGTTTCCCCTGACGCCACCAGGCGCTGTTAAACCATGATGGCAACCAGCTGTGTATCATGCAGACATTAGAGGGATGCCTTTTTTGTTGGTTTCTGACTTTGCAACTTACTGCCCAAACACCGGATTTCGACAACTGCAGAGGCTACCAGCTTCAGTTGAAACAGACTACATTATAATCGGGCTGCTATTTATTATGTAGTTGTTTTTTTAAAAATATATTTTTACTTTTAATCTGCTCCAGTTCGCCTTGATAAAGTTAATGCACCGTGCTGTCATTTCAAACTCAACACTTCCTGTAGCTGTTTAAAATTAAGAGCCACTTATAATGTTGGTTGAGAAAATCTCTTCATTTTCTAAAAAAGGCTTTTATTGTGAAACATTTGCAGGAACTTGTTGAGGAGAATTCAGTGACTTGCATAGGTGCATGCGGTACTTCAAATATAGCTCTTGACATCTGCACTTTTTAAGTTACTACAATGACATTTCAGCTGGCACATTAACAGCCATAGTAATAATATTGAAAATAGGACAAGAGTAACCCGATGACATCACACATATTGTGAAAGACGATGTAGGAGGATTGGTGTGGACCATCCTGTAGTCTGTCATGTCTGTCAGCCAAGTTAGGGCACTATTTTATGACTCCACAGTCACCTAATCTGAAATAGTGACCGTCGGCATGTGAACCGGGCATTGATTTTTCCAAAACTGATCCTGAATTGTTCTTTCTCTTAGACTGGTATGTCATAGGCTATTTTAGCTATGTGTTAGCTATTGTGAAACTTGGTTTTATTTATATATTAATCTATGTTTGTTCTAAAAACAGATACAGTTATTAATCATGATACAGTTATTAATCTTACATTACCAAAAATTGATACATTATCTAATTGCTATACATCCTGCAAACAGCTGTGTTTAAAAAAAGAAAAAAAAAATATTATAAAAAAAAATAAGCTATAGTTTTTATTTAATTCACTTCCAAAACAAATGCATGTGCTAGCCAGATCAAGATCTCAAAAACATGAAGTGGTGGTGAATGTGGAAACACTAACACTTTTGTCCACAATGGCCACCAAAATCAACACTAAATAAAAATTCTTTGTAGTTGCTTTAAAGAAAGCTGATGATACACTTGTCTAGAGAAACATTTATCAAACTTTCAAAGAGGTTTAGCACCTCTGATGTTAAAATTGAGCTATTTCTGCTGCAGGCTTTCAAAGCTCCGTCAGTAGGAGCAGGACACACCACATAGCCCTTACAGTTCTTATTAGGACTCAAAGCCCATTTCTCTGATCTCTTTTCATTCTTTTAAGAACAGGAAAAGGAAATGTGAGACTTAAAAGAAAAACTACAGTAACAAAAATACACTAACCTCATTTCTTTAGAAAAAACACGTCTCTTTTTGTTCCTGCTCTCTTATCAGCCACTCTTTGAACATCACAGCTTGCCCTCTTGCCCAACCTACTTATGCATGCCAGAAAAAAAAGTATTTTGTGTCCATTTCTTTTCCAATTGCTTATGATAGCAGGAGCGCCGTGGTTTCCTCTGGGGCCGAGAAATGCTCATTTGAAAAATCGCCCAGACGTGTATGGAGGTTGCCAACCTCAATTTTTGATGCAGTAGCTCATTTTGTGTGTCTTCCTCAGGAGTCACAGCCCAGCCCCACCGGAGGCCCAGCCACACTAGCCAGCCAATTATCAGGGCCTTTTCCTGCACCTGCCCACTGCCACCCTGTGTGGGTCTGCAGCTCCCCTCCAGGCCAGGGAGCAATCAAAGCTGATGCCCCACTACAGCTCAACCCTGAGAGGCTAACGGTGTTGTGGTGGCATTTAATGAGAAAAGTTCAAGTGTTTTAGGCTGTGGTGAAAGCATGCAGCGTGTTCTGAGGTTTTGTTCCTCAGGATTTGTCAGTTTCAATCAACTCAGTAGCTTAAAAGCAGTTTTTTAAAAATGCTCAAAGAAAATAATTTAAATTCTTCCACTCTCTTGGATGGAAGATTAGAGGATGAAAAGGAGAATTAGCAAAATGCAAGATTCTTTTTGGGGAAAATGTCAAGCTTCATAGACATTTCAAACACTTTTTGCTTGTCTAGGGTTTTTAATTGTCATTTTTATTTGACTCTGTTGACTTGAGAAAAATACTTTTTTTCATTTTTTTTCACACTGTAAAATCCAAGGTATTAACAAACCTCATGTGATAACTATATATTGTTTTTTTTTGTTTGTTTGTTTTTTCCAAATCACCAATTCAAGCTATTTTGTGAGGCCATTTTATTAGCAACAATCCATTTTAACACATGGGTGTTTCAGGTTCTACCTTCCTTAAGTAAAAGTAAGTTTTGGGTTAACAGACAGGTATATATGCATAGTAAATCTATAAATACACAAATCAGCCACAACATTAAAACCTCTGACTGGTATCATGGATAACACTGATTATCTCATCACAACCACAGAGTGTGAAAATAATGGACCTAGTTACTGTGACGTCACCCATTGATTTGTGAGCTCCTGTTTTGAGGCCCTGAGTTCAGCATGTTGGCCATGGCCATCTTGGTTTTTTGAAGCCAGAAGTGACCATAATTGCACGAGAGGCAGACACTGAAGACACTATCGGCAGACTGCTTGTCACTCAAAGCAGCCTGCTCTTAATTATGTGTAACTTTAAGCCTCAATAAACATGTGAACAGGTGAGTTATATAAACATTCACCCCCTGCACAGTTTTCATGAAGGGGGAAGTTAGCTATTGAGCCCAAAACCATTTTTTTGCACCAGGCTGTAAACATGTTTATTTCCACTGTAAAGTTGGGCATTTTAACATGGGAGTCTATGCGGATTGACTCCTTTCTGAAGCCAAAGTGGTCAGAGCCAAGCCCGATCCATGGTTGAGCCTCCTTGGGTGCCCTGCAGTGTCTGGCACCAGGGTGTTGGCGGCAGTTCACTTGAGTCCTGTGGGTGATGTGGGGCCTTCATGGATTGGACTTGTTCTGGCACATCCCACTGATGCTTGATCAGATTGGGATATGGGGAATTTGGAGGACAGATTGATGCTTTAAGCCCTTTGCTGAGCAGTTTTTGGTGTGTGGCATGGCGCATGCCCTGCTGCGGAGGTCATGCCAGCGGGGACTGATGATGCCGTAAGGAGAGGAACTTGATCTGCATTGGTGTTAGGTTGGGTGGTTCATGTCAAGTGGCATCCACATGATTGTCAGGACCTGAGGCTTCTCTGCAGAACATTGCATTATAATAAGATGATCAGTGTTAATCACTTCACCTGTCAGTGGGTTTAATGCTGTGGCTGATCAGTGTATGTTCTAACCATGGATAATCAGGTTTAAATATCTGATGTTCTGGCTTTTAAAAAAAGTTACATGAAAATGTAAAAATCCTTCCATTTTTCGATTTTACCATCTGCACAAACCAGAACATGAAAATATAGCAGAAGCAATTTCTGCTCCCAGCTAGCCCTAATCAGTAATTACCTCTCTCCCAAAACTCCTGCTTCCTCTCCGCCTCCACACTCTCTCCTTCGCAATCTCCATCATTTATTGTTACTGAACACTTGTATTTTGTCGATAAAACTTCCATGTGTTCAGTCTGACTGCAGCTAATGGAGTGAGTAATGTGGCGGATGCTGCCTGACTTGCAATTGCATTATGGGGCATCTGTCCGTGGGATGGAGCGATCTTGGAGCAAGGGAGAGCGCAGGCACTGTGACTTTCCAAAAATCTGTTCATTGCTCCAGGTAAAATCACACAAGTGCACTCTGCGCGCGTACGCAGACTCACACAGTGTCAGCGAAACACATGTAAGCTCCAGTTCATGTGAGTGTATATAAGCAATTCTGAAATGTCTGTAATGCCAAAAAGCTCTTATGTTTTAGCATTTTACTGGAAGCCATTTTTAAGGGTGCATTTCCTCTGCAAATCACAATCATCTAGCATGGTGATCAAAACAAGCCAACTGATGAGCGCTGTCCTGGATGTAAATTAGTGTAAGTCTTTTTGCTCCAGCCACACGAGACACAGGAGATTGAGCATTGAGGAGATAAGAGGAACGAGTTGTCAGTGTGAGGAGATAAACTGATTGGAGTCTAGATTGGATGTAAAAATGGTCTGCACAAGTAGCTGCTGTCATTCACAATCAGTTCGACTGCATGAGCAGAAATCAAAACATACAGTACTTTGTTTGTGCACACTCCAGTCGCCTTATCACATCCTTTGTGTGTGGTGTGACAGTTTTTACCAAGTACCCTGGACAAAAGGCCTTTAAGATGACACATATGTCTGACAGCCATAATGGAGGACCACTTAGTCTTAGTCAGAAAAGCAGAAATGATATCACAATTATTTTTGTCTAGGAGATTGAAATAAAATCCTGCCTCACAGCTTGTTAGTTTTCTAATCACCAGATGCCTTTGCAGAGAACAGAATTTGAGACAGACATTCATTTCTGATCCAATAAGGTTGATTTTAACAATACAAAAAAAAATATCCAAAACAATTTCCAAGCGTTATCTAGGTTTGAGGTATCTAGTAAAACTATAAAACTACACCATCACCAAACTAGTGCCCAGTAAATCACCTGAGCCCACACATGCACTGACTGGGGCTCGTTCATTTGTTGGAAGTCCTGCTGAGTCATAGCTAACTGGCATCTCACTTCCTGTAAACAATGTAGGGCATCAAGGCATCGGCATGAGAGTTTGACACAATTTTCCCACCCAAGTTGAGAGTTATGGAAATGGCAGAGCACAGGCAGGTATACAATACCATCTTGCATTAGTGGATGTTCCTGAAATTATGTATTTTGCAATGTTTCCACGGAAATATTAGATTGGTCTTATTGTCCACCTCAGTGGAAATCTGTCTTTGGCTTCCCTCAAATAAAGTAACATTCAATGTAAATAACACAACACACCAAACAATAAATATACAGTATACAGTGTACATTAGTGCAAATGGGCAGGTAGAAGCATTAATAATTAATATACATATAAATCATATAAATAGTAAAAGACAGCAAATCTTATCATATAACACATGTTCCCTGATGCAGTCATGCTGTGTTCAATGCTTGTATGGCATAGAAAACAAAAGACGTCTTATATATGTTCTGGCTTGCCCTTGGGAACCTAAAGCGACGGCCAGACGCGAGCAGCTCAAACACAGCGTGTAGTAGACGCGAGATGTATACAGTCATATGTTTAGTCTTCCTGTGTACAACCATGTCAAATATATTGCAAATCTGCATCTGTGACTTGTCAATCACCTTCCCTGCAGTACTAACAACCTTGGAGAGCTTGTTTTTCCTTTTTGCACTAAAGTTGGTGTGATGATAATAAAATGCTTTCAACCAGGCGTCTCTGTGGTATTTCGAGCGTGTCTTTGCTAACGCTAAAGCTCCTCAGCTTTCCAATTGAAAACAGTGGCTGACTCGTTCTCTTAAGAAAAAATACTGTACCTACCATATGACATTGTTCAGAATATGAAGCTTTAGAGGATCTGCAAAACCGTACAAAGTCAATGAATTTGCTGAGAGTGGCACAAATTAACACAAAGACTCGTCCACATAAGTTGAAGTGAAAAGTTTGTGCATATCCTGGGGCTTTATGAATCTACATGAAGCTGGAATGCAGGACCTTTGCATACAAATGAATGACCATTACGTTGCCAAACAAGTTCACATAGTGCTGATTAAACCTATTGCCACCATGAAAAGCTCTCTGTTTTTGGCAATTAAACGGACCTGGTGATTAAAACCAGTAATAACACTGAATAAAATAGTTTTGCATTAAAAATCAGTGTTTCTCCGATGCTGTTTGGCTTGTTGGAGACAGGCAGCTCACCCACCTCATGCTAACATGTACCTTTTTTCTCTGATCCAGACGTTTAGGAGGTTTTGTCAAGGAGCAGAATAATCCACAAATATCCCTTCCTCTCCAAAACAAAGGGATCCAGTGATTTAAATCAGTAGTCACTGTATAAAGCCATTTTTGATTACACATCAGTGTTTTTCTTAAACACAGATGGGCTTTTAATAATGGTGGCAGAAGGCTGTTAATATGTCACTAGTAGGTTTTAACATTTTTTTCATGCAAGAAAGTAACTATTTAGAATATACCTCAGTGTGAATGGTCTGTTTGTAATGGCACTCTTATTGTTCATTTAATTCAACGCATTATCATACAGTGATTTGTATGATGTCTTACAACAATGCACATACAATGGTTTGTATAAAATACAACAAATTAGCGCTTCACAAATGACGTTATGTACTTATACCTAATATAAAGTTACAGAGGTTAGGTTTAGACAAGTGAAGTTAAGCAAGTTAGGTTAAGGATAAGAAACATGGTGACGACATACTTTGAAATAACTCCAAGTTTGCTTAGCTTGGTTTCACACGCTAATGAACACCAGTCTCCTGGGGGAAAGTCCTGTGTTTGATTAATCCAGTAACCCCACCCACCTCCTTATGCTAACCTTTGGCCTTGGTCCTCTACCATCGGAGCATGGGTGACATGATTCCAGCCTTCCCAATTACATGGGATGTACACAAATCTTTCATGGGCTATATACGAATTGTTGTGTAATACTTTTCATAAGTATACAGTAGCCTATACGCACAGTGCATGAGAGCAGCCTGAATATGCAGTACATACATACTGGTTATGTAGTAGACAGTACGTAAGTATGCGACTCCGAACACAGTTAGTGTGTCTGTTGCTAGCTAACTTACAGCTAACATCTGTACAGTCAGTTGTTTAAGAGGGAATAAATACAGTGTTGGTCAAATTCATGCAAATGTGAAAATTCACTTTACTTTCTGTCTGAACACACCTTAAGACTTAGTTTGTAATGCATATGCACCAACTATTATGGTCATTTTGCTTTTAGAAACCAGATCAGTGTTCTACTGTCGGTAATGGCTTGAAATTTTGAAATCTATATTTTTCCTGAAGGCATGCAAGTAATAACTTTCTATGTCACACTGGCAATTTTCTTTTTTTCTTTTTTTATTTGATTTCCTAAACTTAAAAGTAATAAAGGCATATAGTGTAGCTGAGTTTCACTCCTTTGCCAGAGGGAAGAAGAGCATGTACCTCTGCTATATTGATGTGAGCAAAACTTTAATTCACATACAATTCGGTTTGGTCAAAATGGGATATGAAAGTCCCCTCAAAGTTGACATTGTCTGTTTAAATCTACTGCACAAGTTGGACAGATGGACCTTGGTCATTTGGCTTTCATATCTCTGAAAAGATGAGCAGTGTGACATATTATCTTGATAGTGGAGAAGTGTAATGAGCTGCAATATACTGTGATGCTCTGATATGGAAAACAATATTCAGTCAATATCTGCACAGTAATGCTTTGGCAAGATTTCATATTGATATTATCTCATCTCTTGATGGATGGATGCATAATACGAATCTGTTTGTGCAGCCGATGACACTTAGAAGTTCTGAGATAATTATTCATGATGTAAAGGTGTTAAATGCCTTCACATAGATTTATAGTTGAACTAGCTGGCCAGAGATTCTGTGCGATTCTCATTAATAAAGCAGATTTATTCTCCAGAATGATAAAAAGTGCAAAAAAACTTTTGTGGTGAGAGCTGTACACTCCTGACTTACTCACATATGATTCACTTTCCAAAAATCACCCATGTCCTCAGAGTAAAGACGTATCTGAACTGTCAGTTGATAATTTAACTTAACAAAAACATAACAGATTGGCATGATGCCCAAAGTGATTAAGACATATTCTGATCTCTGTTTTTGGAACATAAATGATCAACTTAATGTGAATTTTACGAAGATCCAACACATTTGACACTCACTTTCTGTAAAAGCTCAGTGGTTGTTACCATCTTGGCCTTTCTGTCTCTGGGTGTGTAGCATTAAGCCAATATCAAAGGTCACAATATTGTAACCCTAGTTCTATCAGCACAAGCAGGTTGCTATGGGTAATACTGTCATCCAATCATAAGCACATATTTGCCCGAATTTGCATGAACAGAGCTGGCTAATCAGGATGTGCCTGCCTGAATACATGTGGATCTCACACTATATTTTGCAGCACACCCTCTGTCTGCTATCCTGCACCCTCTTCAGCATTAGCCGCCTTAACTTTCATCCCTGTCCTGCCGCGTTTCACCCAACGCCACCAGGTGCCGTTGAACTATAATGGCAACCGGCCGCGTATAATGCCAATATTAAAGGATGCCTTTTTTCATTGGTTTCTGATGCCACAAGTTACAGCCCAAGCATCGGATTTTGACGACTTCGGAGTGAGACCAGGTTTCACACAGAATCCGCCCTCTACTATACTCTATTGGCAGAGTAGGCATCCATGCAAATCTCAGTGAGCTTATGCCTGCTTGTGATTGGAGTATTGGGATGGGAGTATTATCCATAGAGTCCAATAGAGGGTGGAGCCTGTGTGTGAAAGAACTTTGCCCAGGTGAAGGAAAATTCATTTACATAGTGCCACATGCAAATATGATGAGGCAAAATGGCAAGTGACCACAGCTCATTCCAAAATGAGAGTGAATTTGGGTTTGGCTTTCACTATTGACTTTCTCCGGCAAGCACTGAGGGAGAGGATGGGGATGAAGAGCATCGTAGAGTTGACCTATTTTTTGCTGGAAAAGTAGGTGCCACCATTTAGCTTAGTTAACTTGCTCAAGTATTGCCTTTTCTATTCAAAATGTAACAAATGTAATGTTCCTGCAATAGAAGCATGTTCAAGCAGTGTAGGGAGGTGGGACCAAGTTTGAATGTTGTGTTAATAAACAACAATGGACAAGATTATTTGAAAAAAAATGTTAAAAAAAAGAACAGAAATATTTACGATAAGTCAAATTATGGCTTGAAGGAACAGTCTATATACAGCATGAGCCCTTACTAATTTGTCATTATTTGGAATAGAAGAGTTTAATCCTTCATCTTGTTATTTTGTATTGAGAAACAGTATTCCACTACTTTTATGAATGAGGCTCTTCTACTTAGGGGGCAGAAATATATAAATGCATTTGCTACCAGAAGTACAGCTAGAACAACTCTTTCTACTGTACAGTATATTCCATCCCACTGAATTTTAATATACAGCACCAACTTTAATAATATACCAGGATATGCTCAAAAATACATTTTAATACATTTTTTATTTCTTTTTTCTGTAAAACAACTGCGTGAAACTCTGGCACGTCTACAGCTGAATGTTACAAACACTCTCTACAAACACTTGCTCTGTATGAAAGCAGTCTTTATTATACATTTTGTTAGGCTACACATGAGTTGTACATTCTTATGATTATGTTTCTGGCACTAGAAGAAGAAGCTGTCACCGCCTCTAAACAATATGAATGCAAGCTGTTTGTCATCCAAGCTGGGGCCATTTCTCCAGGGTATTTTCCCATTTATGACAGGATTTATTCTCTCCCTCTCCATCTCTCCCTCTCCCTCTCTCCTTTTCTCTCTTGCTCGCTCTCTTACTCTTTCTATTTCTTTAATATATGTCCTGACTTGCGGGCACTTTCTCATTATTCCTATCTTGATATCTGCCACTGTTAATGAGTGGAGGGACTCGAGTTGCAGAGTTTGAGCATTTGGATTAATGTGGGCGCTGCAGCAGGGAAGTTTGGGAATAGTGCGGGCTCTCACAGTTCATTACTGTGGATATATGACATTTTAAGGCTGTGAGACGCCAGGCTAATGATGCTCCTCGGTAAACACTGGAGACTGCCAGCCACTGCACCTGAGAATGTTCCTCTAATAGCAGGGATGTCAACATGGTGACAGGTCCACCTCCTCTGTACCCACTGTACTGCTGCATTTTATGTACAGGAGAAAATTCTGTTAATTGATAATGGACACATTTTTAGAGTGTATGAGGTGGACACAATAACACAAACACTTGTGCAGCATAACGGCACCCAAGCTTGTAATGTCAACAGTGACAGTGTCCAAAAAGTGTTCAAATCTGTGGTCAATTTTTGAGAATAGTTTGTAGTTTAATTTTGTTTGTTTGTCTAGCGAGGCGAAGTAACTTCTGCTGAGCAGCACCCCCTATGGCCATAAGAGACAATGACTGACTAATACCACATGGACGTTTTCTTTGTCTGCCAAGTTTCTCTTGAGTCAGCCGCTTTTAAGATGTCATCATTAGGTCACCTGACTGACAGTGCGTGGAAAGGGGGATCCACAAGGGGACTGAGTTTCTCAACGAAAAAGCTCTTCAGGCATCAGTGCTTTTGGGCCCATAGAGTATGAACATAAGATTTCTCTGACTGACTCCGCACACACATGCATTGCACAGAAATAATATACCGATATCACTCCTTTTTTTTATTTGTTCTAATTGGATCTATGACTCTGACATTGTGTCTGTATGTTATGTTCTCCCTTTGTCTCTATTGTAACTTTGTAACATTGGATCTAGACAGGTGCTATAAATACTTCCTTACTTATTACAGACTAAGATAACACAAGATCATTTCAGAATGTTGGTGATTTAAAATAAGATAAAACATTTGAAAATGTTTATCTGTAATATGGTAAATATGCAATATAACAACACCTTAATTGGAAAAGTAAATCATGAAGTTATCAAATTGACCCAGTCAGATCACTTACACACACAGACTGAATGGAAATAATAAACTTAGCCACCATGATGTCAACTATTGCTTTTTGGACTCCCATTTTTAAGCTAGTTTTGCATTTTGGCCATTGCCATCTTGGATTTCTGGTGCCAGAAGTGATTTTTGGATGAGAGGGAGGAGCTGTGGAAGATTGAGGGCTGGATCCGTGGATGTATAAAGACAACTGGATAAGTGTTGGTGGCTGGCCTGCATTCATTCCTATGAAAGTTGCTTAGTGGTGCATGAAGGCAAAAAAAGCTTTATGTCTGTGGTGTTACCTATATCTTCCATTGTAGGGCCCACAGAGCAAGTGCACAAGAGACTTTCACCAGCCAAGCAGCTAACCTCTGCTTTAGCCCTCTGCCAACTTGAATGGGGATAAAACTGATTTAATCAGGTGGCTTCTCTTGACTCTTAAAATGTTATTGAATTAAATGGAACCAGTCCTGATAAAGAAAGTGAGTTATTTCTCAAAGGTTGACACTCCAAAAAATGTATCTGTTGATTTACAGATGTCTTTTCCACAAGTAAGTCTGTGGGAAAAACTTTTTGGGACTGTAATTTCACCTTTGGCCACTATGTAAAATTGGCCTCAAAGCCCAGTGCTGTTCCTGGGGGCTTGGGTGGATCAGACTCATTGACTGCAGTGATGCCTCGCCGACAGCCTAGCATTCAAAGCAGCCCCATCCTTAATTATGTGTAACTTAAAGCCTTAATAACATTTAAACCGTTAAGTTATATAAAAATTTACTCCTGTAGAGTTGTCATTGATTTCTGCCATAAAGTTTGGCACAAGTGTACACGATTTTGGAGCTGGCCTCGAGTGGCTATTCAAGGAACTGCAGTTTTTAGCACGTCTGTGTTGGCTTTATTTTTCAGCCCCAGAGGTTGCTACTTGGTTATACAACATCTTAAGTTTGCTAACATTAGCCACGATAAGCCACCCCATGTTTCAGTCTGATAAAAGGTTGCCTGAGGCCTCTGCCTTGGCACCACTATTGGGTTGATGAACTGGCCGCATTCAAATGAATGAGGGGGGTGAGTTTTTTCATGCAGGGCTAATGTTGGTCTGCATTTTATTACCTATGATTTAGCTTTTCATTTGAAGGAGGAAGCTTTGTTGTTTTTCCTTTAAAGAATATGTAGTCTCACGTAACTTCATTCAGTTAAACCTGTTAAGGTATTACTGTGTTACCTCCTTGAACATTAAAGAATGCATCCATAAAAAGTAAGACAAGAAGTTGTCGTGTGAGCTATGTCTTATTGGATAAAAAGTATTGTCACTCACCTTAGTTTCATTTGCCTGTTGGCTATGAATCTTTTATTCTCACTAGTATTGATTTGGCCATGCAAACACAAAATGGGCAATGAGGTATTTGTTGAGAGGCATTGATCACCTCAGAGGCCTGACAGCAAGCTTTTTTTTTTTATTTGAAGTAATGTCATTGTGCAAATGGAGGTCATATTTCAACTTTATCGAGTCTTGCCCCATCGGCACGGCAGCAACACGGAGTCAGCATAAAAAACGCCTTCGGGTAGCAAGCCCAACCTCTCTTTTGGGGATAAAATATGCCATCCGAACACAGGAAGTATTTATCAAGCCTAAAATTGATAATGTCAACAGCTCGGACCTAGCATAGCCAGCAGCACAACCAAACCACTTCACATTTGCAGCTGACCTAATACAACTCCAGCGTCTCTCACAAAAAGCCTTTACTTGAGCAGGAGACAAATTATCTTTTGATTTGAAATGGACCATTTCCTTAAATACCTGTATTCCTAATGAGTCCACCCCGCCCCCCCCTCCCTGTTCTCGCTCTCTGCTTGTCTTGCTATTAGTGTCCAGGGAGCTAGCAGCGAGCTGCCCGACTGCCTGGCTGCCTGAGTGATTAACTAAGGCTTGGGGCTGACAGGCTAGCTACCCCTGATAGAAGCAGGAGGGGGATAATGTGGGGCTCTGTTTAGCAAGGCGGAGAGGACAGGAGAAAATAGTGGATGGGTTCGAAAGGAGCAGGAAGGAGGTGGGGGAACGGGGGAGGCAGAGATGATAGAGAGGAGAACAAATGGACAGACTGACTGCAGGTTGAGAGGACGAGAAGGGTTGAGCAGAGAAGAGGAAAGTTGGTGGAGAAATGAGGATAAAAATATGTGAAAACAAAGCTGTGCATGAGGAAACTAAAATAGTTTCTAACCAGTGAAGACAGGATATAGGGCGGAGATGAAGAGAAAGGCTGCAGCAGTGAAGTAAAGGGTGATGGGACATCACAGGGAGAAGGAATGTGAAAAGCGGAGGAGACACACAAGGGGAGAAGCAATGCACAGGGCTGCAGGTGGGAGTCCCTTGTGAGATAACAGTTAAGTCTATGTAGTGATAGGGGCTCAAGCAAAACTAATGATCTCGTCCAATTGAGAATAGGCCATCTGAGACTAGCTAATATCCAATGGATGGTGCAGTAGGCTTTGCAGGTGTTTCGGATCGCCTTTAGAGAAGTTCTCCCTTAAGCCCTCCTATGTATAGCACATCTATTGGTATCCAGTTCCTCTGAATCATACTTTTATGGACAGCATTTATGTTTTATATGCCAAGCTGGTGACTGTTGTGAATCAAACTGACAGCTGCAGGTTGCAAGTCCATGAAGTGCTGATGAGGGGCTGCACTTTTAGAAATGATTCTCCTGTGGATGTGAAGCCGAGAGTAAAAACAAGTTCATTAGCACAATGGAGCGGTTCATGACAAAGAGATGAAAAAGGGATCTGCAACTTCTATCTGATGGCCCCACACGTGTCATTTCTGTTCCGATGAACATGTTGCAAAACAACTCATCCCTCGGGGCTTTTTAATTGACATTAACTATCAAGATGCAGCAATTAAAAAGTTCCATTTATAGCTTCAGCTTTAAGATTGGCTGGAAGAATTTAGACTTTAAAGCAACATTCACACGCTTTTCAAGGCATGTTTGTAAGTATAAGTAGCATATGCATTTAATTTTTATTCACAGTGGGTTTCTAAGAATGTTTTTTCATGTATACAATTTCTGAGCAGTCAGTAGTTTTCTGTATAGCTGAGCCTCCTAATTCTCCATCACCTTCCTGAAATAAACCAATGCAAAAAGCCATTGGTCATGAAAAGATGAATATTACTGTGCCAGCATTTTTCTGAATCATTATGCATTAGCCGCAAATAAGAGAGCATATCACACCGACTTCGTTTCCCCTTCTAAAAAGCCTGGAGAAATCCAACAATTTTGGTGGCAATAACTATTGAAAAATTCTGAGGGGACAGATAAGATTCAGGATTGGAGTAGCGCGGCACATTAATTTTCTTTTCCATATGAAATCACGGTGGCAGCATTCTCCCCCTAGAAAATGCTGGGCTCTGTATTTTGTCACCTTATTAGTGTCTTCCTGTCCTGCCGCTGCTGTGGGTACTTTCCATATATGACAATCTGACAAGCTGTGGAAAGCCACTGGGCACTTTCAGGTGAGGAAGTGTCACTGAGGAGCGATGAGAACTGTGTTTAAAAATAATAAATTCTACACTTAGTGATGCCTATGGGGCCATATCTTCATTTATGCTTCAATACCCCTGGTTATTGTAATTTGTATTATTAATGTGGAGGGGGATATTAAAGGTGAGGTCCACAGAAAATTTGCCAAGAAGAAGGTGCCTAGTTAAATTTATATTTCTGAAACAGGAAAGTTACATTTTTGAAAACTAATTTGTGCTCTACAAGGAATTTCCTTTTGTCTCTATTGAGGCGAAACAAGAGCAAGAAGCTCATACAGAATGTACACATCCACGCACACCCACATGCACTTCCTGTTCTGCATTTATTAAAAATGTTATCAGCCATTCTCCTTCTTTTCCCCACTAAAGTGAGAACCACCATGGACCCGTGAAGCGACTTCAGAGGAAACGAGTGAGGAAAACTCTGCAAAGGGTGATTCACTATCAACATACTGCAACCTGTCAATTTCCATCTAAGCTACTCTCATGGCATTGTCCTTTTTGAAGTCCTCTCCGAGGCATTAAATCATGGTTGATTAACATAATAGACACGTTAATGGCAGCAGTGCCAATCGCAACACTGAGCAGCCATTAGGAGGCACACATAAACAAGGACAGGCATTGATTAAAAGGAAAAGTTGTTGACTTGCAGCGTGAAAAAGTAGAAAAGTAGCTCTTTGATTGTGGATTTTGGTTAATGGATATTTATTGTGTATAAACGCAGATCTAAACAGAGCCAGTGTTAAAGATGCACAATTCATAGGCGTTATCACATCTGCGGCTGCACCCAGGAAGACTGACATGTATTCCTTTGCACAGTGCAGCCAATTATTTCCCTCTCCAAGCGAGTACTGCTGTGCTGACTCTCAAATACTGACACATTCAGCAACAGCGTTTGAAGAATATTTTCCCCCTTCACCTTCTCACTCTCTAAGAAAAAAAAGCAGCTACTTCAAATGTGCGCCTTTGGAATCAACTTATTTCAATCAGCCTTGCATTGAGTTCTCCAGAGGTTTTTATTACAAATACCTTAAAAGCTGCAATTATTACATTTATCCATTTGCTGTCTTGTTGCTGTTCCTGCAAAAGCCCTGAGGGGAAACACAGAAAGGTGGAGGGTGCATAGACACAGAGTTCAGGGATCAGAGATGAGAGATGACAAAAGGAAATCAAGCCTGGAGCCCAAACCGGCTTCTGTTCGTGCATCACATGCAGAAATGGGGTTCACAGAAGCCTCATTGAAGGGGAATTCATAACCACATTAACGCTCTTGTATCAACCTTTAGCACTTTTCATTGTAAACAATTTAAAACACAACCTGGTGGGAAAAGGCAGGCAGGCATCTGTCACCGCAGTGCTGCGCTCCCTCTCAAGCGTATTCAAAGAGCCTCTAAATCTGCCTGACGAATCATCACAACGATGACAGTTTCTTAAAAAGCGGTGATCATACACTGCTTTTGCCTGTGCAGACTTTTTTTCTATTTTGCCTGAGGGGAACCCAGGAAGATCTGAGAACTCCCATCTCCATACCCCTCCACCTTTTAAAGAATTTGTTCCTCGTTAATAATAATAAAGACCTGCTCACATTACCATACTGACATATGTAAACAGCCTTGTGTTTTCAGACAGCATGGTAGCTTTGAGCAAAAGGATTATTTTCATGAAGTTTTCAACCATTGTGTTGCTTCGAAACTACTTTTTTCCCATTAAGAGACTTCGAACAGCTTTTCACTGACGTCAATTGATTTATAGAGTTGCATCCACGACATTGCCTCACCTCCTTGAAAACAAAAGCAAGGCCGAGGTAGAGATGCCTATTCTACATATCAGACAGCAAACCACAATTAGGAGGGAAAAAAACAATGACAAGCTGTCGCTGTGTTGCCTTCATTCCCCTACCACAACGCACAGCTTGATCTGCTGGCTGGCTGCTTTCGTCTGACTAAATGCTGAATTTATGAGTCTTTAAATGAATACTTTAAGGAGGGAGGATTTACATCCTGCTGTGGTGACTTAAAGCATTTTTGTTTAGCATTTGTTCCGACAAGATGACACTGAATATTTATGATTTGCCTTAATTTGCAGAAAGCCATTCAAACTTTATGGAAAACAATGTAAAACTCAACAAGAGACAGCGATATAAGTATGTAAGATTGTACAAACAGTTGTCTGTCCTGATAAACAGCTGAAAAACAGCTTGTCCATAGATTTCGATTATAGAGATGGATGACAGTTTTTTGCTTTCTCTGGTCTCTCTATAAAAAACTTTTCCGACAGGCAGCTGTAGATCGTTAAGAGAACACTTGGGCCCAAGGTGTAACAAAGACAGATCCTAAGAACATGTATTGTTCTGCCATGACTTCGGTGAGACAGGTCCGACTATGCAAACTTTTTTGGTCAGAGTTTCAGTCTTTTTCAGCCCAGTATTCCTACTAATTACATTTATCTTAGACAACTTTGCAGAGGTGGAGATGGGGTTGGGGATGGGTGCAGTGGATGGACCTATAGCACATTAGAGTTATGGAGGACACCAGTGTTCATGTCCTGTCATAGACTTGCAGTAAACATTTGCCTGTTTTCTTTATGTAACTAAAATCTTTTCACACAACTATTCGCTATGTAAAGTAAATGGTAAATGGACTGCACATGTATACCTTTCTAGTCCGACCACTCAAAGCACTTTTACACTATGTCACATTCACCTGTTCACACACTGCTGGCTGAGGCTACTGTACATGGTGCCACTTGCTACTCAGTAACATTCACACACCAGTGGAACAGCCATCAGGAGCGATTTGGGGTTCAGCATCTTGCCCAAGGATACTTCAACATGCAAAGTGGAGGACCCGGGGATCGAACCACCAATCTTCTGATTAGTGGATAACCCACTCTACCTCTGAGTAGAGGTGGTGGATATCCACTGATGGTGGATATCCACAATCCACCATCAGTGGATTGTGGATAACGGCGTCCTGAGCAGAGAGAATGAATTCACGCTGACTCTGTGTGTGTTGTAACCTGAGCTTCTGAGTTCTTTGTTGTGGAAGACGGTCCGGCTGTGCACACTAGTGCGTGTGAGTCATGTGTTTGTATCCCACTAGCAAGTTAATCACTCATTCAGCAGTTACCACTGATATCAGCACAGCGCTGGCACAGAGGAGTAGCGCCCACCCACTGGTTCTTCCTGGTTAACATCATTAGCTTTGTCAGCATTGTTGCTGTCGTTAGCACATTCTGGGCTGTTAGCTGTTAGCTGCCGGCTTAGCCACCTCCATATTAAGAGCCCTGTGCAGACAACCCCTGAATCATAGTCACACACTGAATATTGTATAGAGCTCCTTTAACCAAATGTTTTTGATGCCAAACCTTAACCAGACCTTCACCATTAAACCTTAACCAGACTTAACTATTGTTGATTTGTTGATCCTTCCTTGTCTTTATCATATCACAGTTGTCATGTGCAGATATTGTTGAAATCTAAATTAATAAATCAATAAATAAGTAATGTGCATGACATGCAAAATCAGGCAAGGGGGCTTGAAAAAGACTTCCTAGTTTAGGAATATCAACTATGGTGACCAAATAATTTAGTATTTGTCAAACTTGGTGAGAGAAGGTGTCCTAAACACAGGCCTGGCTGTCTTTCCAAATATTATGCTACATAGGATAACACTACAAATTGTGTTTCTGAACACCCCCTGGCTATAGGCCACATTTTAGCTGACACTGTGTCTTCTGACTGCCCCTTGAGGCGGTTGAGCACATCACTTAACTTCTAATATCTCTCCAGTGACTTCCAGTCTATCAGAAAATAGATTTTTGAAACACAGCTCCTTAAATATTAATGACTACAGGGGGTCAGTCAACACTGCTTGCTGGTTTTTCCCAGAGTTATATCCAGATACAGTAAGGTTGCTTTTAGCGATAATACTGCATAGATTTGTACCAAATGTACAAAAGACCTGACACTTGTCTCAAGTTGTTTTTTAAATCAAAGCTGTCATCAGTGTGCTTATTGAAACCTGAGACAGCCACCTATTTTGCAGTTTTCTTTGCTTTTCTTTTAATCTTTTATTTTCATTAATTTAATGCCATTTATTCTATTATTTAAGCATTGACGCCTCATCTGAGGTGTTTCTTTTTTAATTGCCTTGAGTATAAAATGTCTTAAAACTGCCTAGCCTCTCCTTGGTGTATTGCATTGTCAACATATTTTGATGGCTTAACTGACCCTCAGGACTCATGATGCCATACAATCTGTGAATCATATGACCTCGGGGTCCTTCAGCATGAGTGACAAGGGGTATGCAATCAAAAGAAAAACCTTATATTATCCATCCTTTCAGGGTCACTGTCAGTTTACATTAACAACTCGAGTTTTCAAGCATTCTACTGTGGATCAGCCGCAGCACACCTCGAACACACCAAGGACACATACAGAACAGGGTTAACAGGGTTCAGGTGCCACTCATTTGGTTGTTATCAGACCTCTGAACTTAAAGCTAATACCTGTGGCCTTGTGGACAATGAAGCCTCAAGTTGTCATGAGAACAAACATCTCAAGAACATGCAAAATATATTATTTACTGCTGTAAGTCATGCAGGGGTTCAATCTACAGTATCTGCTCGCATACAAATGTTTGGTCTTTAAGAATTCTGCTGAAAATGAAGTCAACTGCTGTTCATAGTCTAAGCCAAATAAATATGGACAATTGGCCATGTATCACCTCTACCAAAATCATATAATCATATATCTGACTTGAAGGAAAAGTGCACTTTAATTTGGATTTTATGTAGCTAGGGACATTTGTTCCATCTAGTATGATAAAAGTGTACTCACTAAAGTAACTGTACTGTTTGTTGTCCCAATGGACTTAGATCTGAGCACTGACTTTGGTGAGTATAATTCAAAGTAAGTAATGGAACTGTAGGCTGAAAATATAACCCAGTGTTCTCAAATCCAGCCACTTCCTCCTGAATGCTCCATCCACCTGCTCACCTGTTCTCACTTTCCTTATTACCCCCGCAGTATAGAACAGGCCACATATTCCCTGCCTGATTGTCATTTTTGCCTTGCCCTTTTGCTTTTAAGCCTCCTAAACTTGAATCCTGCGTTCTGTAACTCATGCCTATGTGCCTTCTCAGTCAACCACTGTACGGACTCTGCAAATGCAATGTAAAGTCAAGTAACTATCCAAAAAGCTAATTAAAATTGATCACATTTAGGTTAAGGACAAATGACAATTGGAAATAAAAAAGTGTCACTGAGGAAAGATGGCAAATTTTAGAAATACAAGGGCCATTGCTCTGGTAATGGCATGTCAATCCGCCCATCAGACAGTCAGTTCAGCTTAGACTGCAATATTGAAACAATAACTTGAAAGACTGATGTAACATTTTGAAAAACATTCCCCCAAGAATGTTTCCCACCAACTTCAGTGATCACATCGACTTCTACTCTTGCGTCACCATGACACATTTTTGACATTTGAGAAAATGTTTCAACAGTAATCAAATGAATTGTTATGCCATTTGGTACAGATATCCACGGTGCGGTCCAGAGGACAAATCCCACTGACTTTTGTGATGCTCTGACCTTTAATGTAGTGCCACCAGGTGGTGAAAGTTTTCTCTTATCTACTGAAAAATCTCAACATTTGCGTGATTGGTACAATATTTTTTATAGAGATTTCCATAAAATGAATCCTTTTGACTTTGGTGATCTCCTTTTTCTGTGTCACCACCATGAGGTGCAAATTTATGTTTTTGAGTGAAATGTCTCAACAACTATTGGATGGATTACTATGAAGTCTGGTTCAGATGTGGTGACGTTTAATGTGCCATATCATCTCATTCATGCTGATACTGGTATATTTTTTAATATCATATGAAAAATTCATATCGTGATGCTTGGGATACTTTGCCTTGTTGACATATTTAAGTAATACTGTTACCCATGGAAACAACAAGTATGGCTGAAAGCGAAATTATTACCAACTCTACGGTGGTTCCAAAAAGAGGAGAGGTTCCAGTAGTGTAGAATAGACTGTGACATCCTGAATGTTTTATTAACAGCCCTGGACTTCTTAGTGTCTCTTAGCTTTTAGAGTTACTGCAGAGGGAACTCATTCAGCGGCTCCTCCGGCAGCAGCACAGCGTCTCTCCCTTTCCTCTCTTGCCGTGTAATATCGTCAACAAATTAAGCCTTGATAATGTAAACCTACGTGACGCTTAAAGCTCAACAAAAACTAAATATATGTCAATGTGCAATAGTTCTGGTAGCATAACAGCCTGTCACAGATGATTAGAGGAGAAATGGCAGAGCAAAAAAGGTCCAGGTGGAAAAAAAGGAACACAGTCATTTAGGATTGTGCTGAAAGAGAAGGCAATTGCCTGTTGATCAAAGATACCAGGGTACATTTTTGTTGTATTTGAGAGATTTAGATTTGATTTGTCTGATTTGAAGGTTTGTTCTGTGAACAGAAAACATGTTGTGTGACTGATGGAGACGTTTAGTCGTCAGAAACTAAATCCATTCATCATAAACTGTACAGAGTCTGCTGCACATGAACACTGGACTGTCTGAATCATTGAAGTATTTATCAGCACAGAGACATGTGCTCAGTGGGATGTGAGGATAACATGTGTACAGATGTGAAGCCCTGACTGTGTCTGACTCATCTTTAATGAAAGCTCAGCCTGTGTAGCTGAGGGGACAGGTCAAACTGATGTGATGCTGATCTACAGGAGACTTCATGTCAAATGGAGGTTAAACTTGGCTTGTGAGAGTAGTACCAGGTGAGTTGATTGACTCAGCTGCTGCTGCTGGTTTGCTCTGATTTCATCTCTCCCTTTCACATGCAGTAACGTGCTGGCCCTCAAGGACTGTGGCCCAGACCAAGGAGAAGGACACTGCCCGAGTTTTTTGAGTTTAAAACTGAGAGGACTGGGAGACATGTGCTGGAGGAGCTGGGCAGCCACAGGCACATGTTTAGGACTGATGTTGTTGTGTGTTGGGCAGTAGTCAATAAAAGTATCGCATATAGACGCAGTGCTGAATCTGTGTGTCTGTGCCGGGGAGCTCGCAGAGGAGCTACACTGCTGAAACTGAATGAATCTGGCTCTATGTAAAACTTTTCTTCTTTAAAAAACGTCATTAAAAATAAAGAAATGAACCCTGCAACAGTGTCATAATTTCAACACGAGCAGCCCAGGGGCCTCATTTATAAAACATTGCGTAGGATCAATACCAAAAGTGTACCTGCGCCCAAAAGCTGAAAATGGCGTGCGCCAAAAAATAATCTTATTTATAAAACCGTACGTGCGCACACTTGCAAGCACTTTTCCCTTTATAAATCACAGTCCACCTGGTAGGTTGCACTGGTGGATCCACCTCACATCCCGCCCTCTACACACCCACATTTTACC
>JAPZEB010000021.1:4954838-4970730 GCA_029783705.1 Chaetodon striatus | reverse complement strand
GCTAGGCTAATTTATACAATGTAAAATGCCATAGGCTTGTGCTAATAACGCTAGCATGTTGTATTTGTTTGGAAAACGTGTCCAGATAAAGACAAGTGTTTGTCTGTGAATGCTGAAGCCAATTTGTGTATCTGTAATTGTTACTATCTCTATTAAGCCATGTTTAATCTGTGTTTAATGTGTGTTTTGAATCAACTCAACTTTACAGCACTTCACAGAAACCTCTGCTGCCGACTAGTGTTTTGGAGGTGTAACTGCAGAGCGACACAGACACACCACCGCACAAGTATAAATGCTCAAAATGGCGTAGACCACACGTGTAGGCTACAGCGTCGGCTCTGACGCACATGTGATGTTGTGATTCTTAGGTCCAAACCCGACCCGAGGCTAACGCAGTTTGTTACCATGGTTACAGCTTGTCACTGTGATCACACATGGACAGTGTGTAAATGACCATCAAAAGGCTGCTGTTACACACAGTCAGACACGCCGCACACACACTCAATTGGAGCGGAGCTTGTGTTGCGAACCCGAACCGAACCCTTGGAAAATTTCTGATTCGTTATCCGAACGCAGCCCGACCTGTCAGGTGTGGGTCAGGTATCCACATTCTGGTGTGGACTAACCTCGACCAGCTGACGAGCAGTTCTGATGAAGTGTGCTGGTCGCTTAATAAAAAAAATGCTATCAGACTGCATTATGGGAAATGTAGGATACAGCGTGTTGGGACCACTCTTGACCCAAAACTAGTGACTAGAAGTATTTCACTCTTGCAGGTCCCCAAACTTTGTGAAAGTGCAAAACAAAATCTTTCATTTTTCTAATCTGATTGTTGCAGAACAAGTTTAAACTCTGACTTTGACACACGAGACAAAACCTGCTCAGCATTAGTGTGTAGCATGTGAGTGGGACACAGATGTTGGACTGTTAGATATGGTGGATGTTAGAAGTGCTGCATACTGCAGGTCCAGAGCCGATGCAATTACCTCCAAATGTCTAACTCTCTATCTGATGTGAAGCAGAGCTGCAGAGTGACGAGGGAGAAATCTGATTATTTGAACTAATTATGGTTGGTATCATCCTCCCTGGCTCCTGCTTTGACCTCTAGCTGCTGACAAATCATTCAAATGACAAAATCTCACACTTTCACCGCCTGAACTAGGATCGAGTCCAAAACCAGAATGATCCGAGAACTCGCTCCTCACGTTATTAGTCCAGCTGAGACCTGAGAAGCAGACAGAGGATGAAGGAAGCAAAGCAACAGAGAGAGAAAGAGAGAGGAGAGAGGGAGACTGGCTCACAGACCAAAATGATGTGAGGAAAAAGCAGCGCGGGGAAACATCAGCGAAACTGATGGTGATTGGCCAGAGGGATGAGCAGCGTTTCTGCTGTAGCACAAGAAGAAGAAAAAAAATCTCAGCACTGCCCCAAAAAAAGCAACAGAGGGAAGATTTAGGAGCAAAAAAAAAAAAACAAGACGAGAAAAATTTTGAATGGAAACAAGAAGCGGTGAGAGGGAGGGGGAAAAGAAAAAAGACAAAAATCAAAATTTACAAACAGACAAATGTATTTCAAGTTTTTGTTAAATCTCACATGTGTGTCTGACGAGGTTTACCCCCCCCCTCCCCCCTCTCCTCCCCTCCCTCCCCCTGCACGACCACTACTCTACGCTTCAGTCTCCTGATTGGCCGCCAGGGACGTCGGGTTTTTGGTGCATCGGCGTGACAGTCCTCGTGCTTGTGGGTAGATGAGAGAGGGGAGACGAGTACGAGGCTGTCGCTGAGCTGCAAACAGCCAGAACTGATTCTGTGATCACAGCCTGCTGTCGGAGCTGTGGGACCCAAAATATGTCCTCTTTCAGCTCCTCTCCTTCTTCGTCTCCTTCTTCTTCCTCTTCTTCTCTGAGTGATGCAGGGAGGAGGGAAGGATGGAAGGAAAGGAAGAATGAAACACACTATGGCAGGAGAGGCAGGGATAGTGTTAATGTACAGAAGGAGACAGGAGAGAGAGGATGAGACTGATAGGAGGAGAGGAAAGGAAACAAGAAGAGGATACAAGGAAACAGGGGAAAGAAGAAGAGAGGCAGGAGACAGGACACAAGAAAACATGAGATGAGGATAGGAATAAAAGCGGGCGAGAGGTTAGGAGAAGAAATAAGGAGGGGATACAAGGAACAGGAAAGGTGAGGAAAGAAGAGCTAAGGAGAGGAAACACGAAAATAAGGAAAGGAGAACGGAGGAGAGGATACAAGGAAAGGAAAGAAAACACGGAGAGGATACAGGGAGAGAGGAAAAAAGAGGACAGACAGGAGACAGGAGACAAGAAAAAGGGAGATGAGTATAGGAAAAACGTAGGTGAGGAAATAGGAGAGGAAACAAGGAGGGGATACAAGGAACAGGAAAGAAGGAAAGGAAAAAAAAGGAGAGGATACAAGGGGAGGAAAGGAGAGATATGGAGAGGAAACAAGGAGATGATAAAAAAAAGCAAAGAGAGGCAGACGAGAGGAGACAAAAACGGGGAGAAAAGGATAGGAAAAAAGTGGGTGACGAAATAGGAGAGGAAACAAGGAAAGGGATACAAGCAAGACGCAGAGGAGGAAAGTAGAGCTAAGGAGAGGGAAAATGAGATAATGTGAAGAGAACAGAGGAGAGGATACAAGGAGAGGAAAGGGGGGGACACCATGAGATGAAAACAAAGCAAGGTAGTAGGAGTAAAGGAGATGAGGAGTGGAGACAAGAACAGGAAGGGAAGGAAGGAGAGAAGATGAGGAAGGAAAGGGGAGATGAGAATAGTAAAGATGCAGAGGAAAACAAAGGAGAGGAAAGAAGGACATAGGGTGAGGTAAGGAAAGGAAGGAAAGGAAAGAAGAGAAGAGCAAAGGTGGGTTAAAGCAAAGGCTTGAGGCGGACAACATCACTCTGATCCGTCCAACAAACCACGAGCCAGCCCTGCTTCAAATTGCTTGGAAACCTAGAGAGCAGATCGAGGCACAGACAAAAGGCGGATGACTGCCACCAGGCCACAGCTCACTCGTTTCACACACAGCAAAGGCTTGTTAAGCTCGAAGTCAACATTGCACTGATCCATCCGCCATAAGATGAGCCAGCCTCGCCTTCAATTGCTGGGACACCTGACTGAGAAGAGTCATGGTGTCAGCCACACCACTGACAGGAATGCCAGGTAGGAAACACACACCTTAGCAGCAATCACTTGGCTGTGTATACAACTCTGCGGCGCCACCCTCGTAATCAAGGCACCGATGAGTTATTGGATGCAGCAGCCCTGTGCCAATTAACATGCAGAAAAACCCTCTGTGCTACATTATGATAAAAAGCTGGTTGAAAATCTGCAAAGTATCCCTTTAAGTAGAGCACATGAGTGAACTTATTGAGTTACCCAAAGCCACCACCTGGATCCAAACTGTAACAGTACGCTACAGAACTCTTTCCAAGCAGCTTCTCACCCTGCAGCCAAATTTAAACTGGCTGTGACATTTTATGCTGGGCTTTGCCGTCACTGTTGTATTACACTTCATTTTCTCATATCACAATTAATAGGCTAAAGCAACTAAGGCACGTGGAGACATGTTTGTCAACTCACTGAGCAACATAAATTCAACAGCGTCCTCATCTAAATGACCAAAAAAAGTCATTTATTGCTGCAGCTCCTCCTGAGCTCCCTGCAGGGGATCAGAGATGACAAGAAAATGAAAGCTCCGACAGCGTGTCTGAGCTTATTTGCTGTGTTGTTGTGCATCTTATGTTGAAAAAAATCCTGGAAAGGGCCTAAATTGAAGCAAAGTAATTCATTTTGCTTTCCTAGTTGATGAAGCATCATACTTCATCAAGGTCACCCACTTCACAGCTGATGAAATTGATCTGAAAGCAATAACATTTTAGCTTCTGACAAGAAACAAGTCACTCAAAATCAAGCTCATACAGTATGCAAATGGTAGACAGCAGTTAGATGGTAATTCAAGTCTATCAGGGGGAGCAGAGGCAGAGAATAAAAAAAGATATCTTCATTGTTGAAACATATTTGCTAGTGATGTGTTTATACTTGTCAGGTTTGCTACTTAAAATTTCTTCCTTTACCAATAGTGAACTCACATCAGCAAAGCTTCAGAAACATCCTCATAGAGAATGGGTCAACTTTGCATAATTAGTAACCGGTGTGGAAGTTGTAAAAGATCAAGCAGAATAAAAGAGTCCTCTCATGGTAAATTAGTCAAAGGCTTTCACAGATCATTTATCCTCTGCATTCCAGGGAAATGAAAAACAGTAGACCAACAAACGATTGCTGGAGTGTTGTCAGTCTCTAAAAAGTGACGTAGAGGCCTAAACCTCCTAACCACTTGAACCCTGGTGGCAAGTGTCAAACGTTCACTTTCACTTGCTAATTAGTAAAATGAGGATGCTAATTTAGGCTTGCTCTCTTGCCTCGTAATTAAAAAAATGCAATTACTGGTGTAACTATACAAGTCCTGTAAGGTAGCTTATTAGCATAGCTGACCTTTTGGGTTCAAAGTAGCCACACATGCCTGTAGCTACAGTATCTAGATTATCTGCCCTGATTACCATCCACAATTACTGAATTCAGAGGCTGTTAATTCAGTGTTTTAATGTGCTCAAATAATTGGCTTCATTATAACCAGATGAAAGTGACATTCATTTAATTCTCACTGTCTCATAGTCTTTTTAACTAGTCTATCTAAAGCTAATTAGGTGGTGGCAATATTTTTGTTTTTGTCAACAAATCTCATTAAAACAGTAAAACTAAAATGTGTCATACTCAAGACAGTAATTCTAGTAATTCTAATACTAGTAAGTAAATACAAATAAATTAAATTTGCTATGCCGTTATTACTAATGACTAACAAGAGTGGATCACAAAAACAACAACAACTAATGGGTGCACTCAAGTTCTGCAGGTGGTTTGTTTGACTGGTGTTGCCGTAGGTACAGTCAGTGTCAAACACTGTACTGACTCTTTGTTTATTACAATTAAATATAAATATTCTTAAAAATGGGAAAACTAGAATGTTATATTACTGTGCAATGGTATGCTAATTTCCTGTCAGAATGCTAGCTGGCATACATTCTATTCATTAGCTGGCAAATAGCCTATACATCCTTACATCCTGAGCAAAAAAAAGGCCAATTTACTAACTAACCTGCAGTTAATTGGCCACACAGTTACACAGCGACCAAAAAATAGCCTATGTGAGGTCTGAGATAAGTGACAGTCATTTACAGTATGTTGTACTGCATGTGCAATTTGTATATAGAGAGTAGTAGCTTTCATTTTTCTGCTTTTTGTGTAGTATACTGCATAGCTGTTCTTGCTTCTAGTTCTATGATTAGGGCTGTCAAACGATTGTTTTTTAAATCATGATTAATTGCTTAATCTCAATAGTTAATCACAATTAATCTAATTTTTAATGACATTTTTAAATTTTCATTATTTTGCAATTCACAAATGGTTTGAAGTCTGTATTTACAAGATAAAGCAACTCTTACCAGAGAGTAATTGATTGGGAATCAAATTAATCAAAAGAAATTTACTTTATCTTGACTTTAAGATTAATTTCTTTAAATTCTGTGCTGCACTGCTACAATAGTGTGAACCTGAAACTGTGACTTAGAGGTAGGAGGGAACTTCAAAGTGTGTATTATGTGATCCAATCAGTGACAATTAGTGCCAAGGTGCAGCTACCCTGAGATTATGATGATTCCTTACTGACGTCCAGTGACACCTGGTTAATGGGACAGCATTTGTACTTTTCAGGAGTTCCAGTTCAGTTGCTTTCTCTCATTCGTTCAGGTCTTTCATTCATTCGATGCTGACTGGTGTGCAGTCACTTTCCACCTATTTAGCAAGCGCTGTAGTTAATGACGTTGATTTAGTTCCAACCACAGGTTTGTGGCGATTTGCACACTCCAAAATGATGCCTTGCCCGCTGGCTTTGGCGACGTAGGTGGTGCATATTACTTTTGATACAGCATGTCAGCTGAGGTGTCTAGGAGTTTTGTAAAGTGAAATGGACGTTTCAAAAGCACAGTGGTGTCATTACTTTTCCATCACTGTGGTGTGTTGAAGGGACAAAATAACAGCAAAGGATTAACGTGAAAAACCTTAATTGCATTGCGATTAGGATTGATGCTTTAACACTGACAGCCCCTGAATATGATTAAATATTACCGGAAATGAGTCTTCCAATGTTGGGGGTGACTGCCAGACCCCCCTATAGATTTAGTCCACCCAGTGTTGACTTCATGGCTACTTCCTTCTTTCTCACTCTGTCTATGGCACTCAGCCAAAAGCCCATTTATTTCTACTTTAGACACAAATCTTTAAAAACAGGTCACAAGTCTTTACTTTTCCTTTACAAAGGGCCCAGCGGGAACTGGAGTTAAAACGTTAAACAGATGTACATAGTGTATTTGCTGGGGACTATTTTCAGCAGTGGATTAATCCACATTTGGTGCTCTGGTGAGTATTTGGGGCAGCAGGACGGTGTATGTGTGATGGAGCCTAAACTGCAACGTGTGTGTTAATTGTAATGACAGATAATGTCACCCAGTGCAACGGTGTGGCTCACTGATGTGCTCTTAATAGTTTTTGAACAACAAGCTGTAGAGTGTTTACATGTGACCTTTTAAAAGGTGTTTTGTTTTTTGTTCACTTTAATCTGGTTATAGTGTGCAGTGTAAACTTACTAAAGCCCGCAGGATTTTTGTGATAACATGATTTCCTCTGCAGCATCCCAGGTGTGTTACAGATCACAGGCTGGCTTTATACAGTGGCAGCCAAACAGCAGACTAAAACACCAGATGGAGACAGAACTAGATAAAGAGATTGAGAGAAAACAGCAGAGATATTGCTTCATGAATTATTTGCAAATGTAAAATTTTCTGAAAGGTTATTTTGACAGTCCAGTACACCTCTAAGTTAAAACTCAGTCAGGAAAAGAATGGCAACATAAAAACCCCATTGGACTAAGCAAGCCTTTAGCACATAAAGAGCACTCAACGGTGTATTTGGCCCTGCTCACAGCTTCGTTTCTTTCCATTAATCCCACTCTTGTCGGTTCAAACCATGACAAGGATTTCCATATTACTGCTCTGCCTGCCTGCACTGATGTGATCAAGACGTATTTTGCGCTGGATTTGCAGTATTGGAATTGGAAGTCTCTGCGTGACACAGAAACTGAACTAATGCGGACCCAAGGGAACCTAAAACTGCACAAATGCAGCATTTCATGTTCAAGCAATATCAAATTTGTGTAATTGAAACCGAATAAGAATTTCCTGTCACAGTAAAATCTGTGCATTTAATCCTATTTCAACTGCCAGCATAATGTTTACGTGTGAGTATTTATTCTCAAAGTCACTGCTTGTTGTTGGAATCCAGGATGTTATACGAAGCATTTGCCATTTCAAGTGCCTATATCCAGTATAAGAAAAAAGGAAAGAAGAAAGACATGTCAAAGTGATTTGTGTCTGTTTGAGAGTCCCAGGAGGGAAGAGCTGTACTGTTGTAAAGCCTGTAAAACACCTCCCAGCTAGAAGGATCTGTCTCTAGAGGATACACATGCAAAAACCCTGTCAGCATGTGAGCTAAAAGAAAGCAAAAGCCAACCTTCCTCTAAAACTTTTTTTTTTATTTTTTTTTTATGAGAGAATGGCTGAACGCATTAAGAACAAAAGAAAATGCTGACAAAGGTGAAGCGCTGAAATGTGTTTGCTCCTGTCTTGTGCTGTGTATTAAAAAGCATGGGAATTTATGAGTGAGAGCAGACATTCATTCTGTGTTCTTTTCTCCGCTTGAGTGTTTGAGCGGGCTCATCTTCGAGCCCACTGGATGTATTCATGATGAAAAGTGAAGCATGAAACTAATATGCAGTATGCTTCCTCTTATGTTTGAGCACTCTTGATGCAAATCAGCACTAATGATACACAGTGGGCTATCTCAAGACCATTATCAGGATTGAGTGTGTTTCCAAAGTATCACTCACTACTATTTCAAACAAATGTGGAACTGAAAATGTATGCTTCAATTTGATAATTGCAGTCTTTCATATGCGCAAGCTAAAAGTCGATTGTCAAAATATGTCTTTTTTAAAAGAGTATTTCCTCAATGTTTTGACATTTCATGGTATGAATGGCACAGTTGTTACTAATTACATGTAGATGGTCCACTTAAAGAGTAATGTATGCTTGTGCACTGGCATGACTCACTGGGACTCATAAATGGAATGGAACCATCACAGCACCCAATGCGTTTCTCTTTGTAAAAGGTCAAACTGTCTGCTATGAAAAAGATTTATTTGACAGAATACAACGCAAGTACATCTGATAAATGATCTTAAAATGTTTTGTACTACTTGCTACAGGTTTTGTTTTTTCTATTTCATTGTTCTCCAGATGCTCTGAGGAGAATTATTGGCTAAAGTCCACGTGGTTCTCTGCCATAGTAATGTCATATGGAATGGATGGTAGAGACTGGAAAGTTTCCCACATTATGAGTGATAAGAAAGCTCGTCATCAGACAGCTCTAGATGGTTGATTGCAGTGTTGGTCATGAGATAGTCATAAATAATGTGCGTTAACAATAAAGGACCGTGGGTTCTACCTTACACCTGCCGCTCAGTGCAACTGTCTTGCTGCTTTGAGACTGATGCAGTTGTCATTTTCATGGCCACTGCCCAAGTTGTAGAGTACCAAATGTTCTTCTGCTCATCTGTGCGCCCGTAGGTCTTAAAATGTTGTAGTCTGGTGCACTGTTTCCATATTGCAACTTCAGACAGCAGAAAGTCACTGCTCTGTGTACCAATAAAAAGAGATGGGTGATGGGTTGAGGATGGGTGAAAGAATACATTTATAAGGAAATTTTTAACCACATGTTTTAAAATGTGAACATAGCAGAGAGCAGAGCAGAGCTGCTGTCCGACTCCCTATTAAGAGAGATGCTGTGCACATTTATGCACGAGAAGCAGTCTAACTTCATTAAGTATTTCAGAAACTAAAATTTTAGTTCTGTTTCCTTTGTCAAGTTTATAGCTACAGTTTTTACGGCATAAATGCATGATGTCCCATGATATTTGCTGCAGTGACACTACTGCTCTTACTGCATTACTGCTTGCTTCTCCAAAATCTCCTTTGTAAATAGCAGTGGGCAAAGTTGCAGCACACTTCTAAATTGGAATGGGAGATGACACTTTGATTGAATTCATGTAATGCCCAAAACACTCCTATGATTAATTAAGGAACAAAAAACAACCCCTTTGCGCCAAGATTATGCAACGCTTAACTATTAAAGTAGAAATGGACAGGCTCTAAATGCACTTGCATCATACACTTTAGACCATGGGCTATAGATCATCTAAATAGGGCCCTAAATATTGTACATTTGGGTTGAACACAGGGAGCGACACACTTTGGAGGATGCAGGGCGACAGTGTTTGCTTAGGTTTCAGGGACTTTTGTTTTATGAGGCACCACGTGGCAGTAATGATGTGAATGCTGATTACAAGGAAAATGGGTATGTCTCAGTAACTCTGATATGGCAAAATTGCATCATTAGGTGAGGCAGAACTGCTGCTTGGTCAAGCAATGGTCAGTGGTTCTCTTTTATGTAACCTATGGCTTGGATGCCCTTTTGAAGTTCCTGGAATCATCTCTATATATAGGTACAGTAGAGGATGTTGCAGAACAGTGCAGGAAAAATATTGAGAAAATGAAACGAAATTGAAAGATCACATTCCAGTGGAGCAAGCCTTAAAGCAACAAAACGGTTGCAATGGCATGGACATGGTCTGATTGGCCTGGGTTCAAATTCAAACAGGTTGGTGTGGAAAACTGCAATAGAAATTGAATAGAAGTACCTCACACCCATGTTTTATTCAGGGCATGTGTCATTAACAGCTTGACAGGATGACAAGGATGACATAAAAAACATCAGGAGCCTGAATACCTGGTCTTGAGGTCTTTAACTAAGGCACCCAACATCAGAATTCACAAATTATACTTTTCAGTATCTAATAGGTTTTTCAGCTTGTGACCTTTTCAAAAGCTAGGAAAAGGTACTCTGCTCTTACATGTATGGTCACTGAGCTGTCAGCTACATGTAACAAGCGCATGTCAGATGATGTCAGCATGATGGATTGCAGACTTCAGGGAATGGACTGGCGGCACAACGAGCAGAATGATGGAATTGTATATATTTCATTCACCAAGTCAGCCATAGTAATTACCAACCATTTCTGAGTCGTTAAGGAAAAGGTCAGAGCATCACGGGATTTGTGCAGGAAATGGTCACAGTAACACCCTGTAATTTAGATTTAATTGTAAAGAAACAGCTATTCCCTTTAAGAGTGAAGGCACTTTCATTGTAAAATGAATAGAAATCATATAATATGATATATGATGTGGGTTGTCTGAAGTTTGTTGTTGTATAAGGCAATGGAATGATGGTCATGGCTTATTAACAAGGCTACTGATTTAGCGGGTCATGTGTAGTTTTTTTCCCTCCTAAATATCGGGCATCCATTTTCTGCATCTAAATCCTGAGAGAGAATAAAGAGGATAAACATTACTACAGAATACCATCTTTGCATTCTAATAGGTAAAACACGTGTACACACACATATCAGCATAAACTAATGAATGCTTATTTTATATAGATGGAAACTGATTTGATTCTAACACATTATGTGTTGACATTTAAAGATTCTTGTAATAATTGATCTGTTGAGTGGTCACACAGTTCTAACATGCAGGGATAATGAAGGAAGTCATTAGTCATTATCGCCCTTGGTGCTGCTGCTTGCCTTGGATGGCTGACATGATGCACTTGGGTTGCAGAAATCGTTTTTTTCTATTAAAGATTTAGCACTTTGTGTATGTTTTGCCATGAAAATTAATGTTTTAATAAATCACATTACAAAATAATGAGTACTGCATACATCCAGGCGTTTGCATGATTCCGTAGAAGACACCAGACTCAACAGATTAGCATAATTTTCACATCAGGGATCTCTTAATTTGACAGACAGCTGACTGACATCCAGGTTTATTCAGGCACATGCAAATGAGTTCACAAGAATGAACAGTCAACATCAAAACATCACCACATCTATGCTGGCTGTGAAGCTGCGTCAGCTTATAATTAGAGCTGTTCCAGTCACTCTCAAAACGGCTTACATCAGGTGAAAAGAAGTCAGATGCAGGTGAGTAACAAAAACAGCTCTAGCATCTGTAGTGTAGACTTCAGCATAATTGATGACAACATTAGCAGTGATGATAAAAAATGATTTACTGCAGATAAAATTAATCTTTATAATATCACTAATGAATAAGGTTAGCAGGCCCACCCATGTGAAAAATAATGATAAGAGTCAAACTCTTCAGCAATCACAAGCTTGAATTTGTAATTGTTAATGCTTGCAGCAAAGACTTACTTGACAGTGTGATGTATTGTAAGAACGGAAAGTTAGCAGATGGTTTCTGTGCCAAAGATATCTCGCCAGTGACTGACGTTCTTAAAGTGGTTGTTCATCAAATAATGTCAACACAGAATATTTTTTCTTTTGTAAATATAAACACGGCTCAAGTAAACACATTGTCCCCTACAAATCATACACTCCATTAGTGACAATATGTCTTGCTGCATTGACCTGTAATTTAAGCTTCCCTGTAGACCCATTTTGAAAATGGCATTATATAGTGGCCAAATGCACCATTTCAAAAGCAGGGCTTGGAATTTATGTGCATACATTATTTATGTCTCAGGGAGTAAGAGAGAAGAATGCCATCCTTGGAAAAGAAACACGAAAAACTGAATCAATTAAGAATTCTTTAAGACAGCTTGAAAAGAGAGAGCTAGACGACAGAACACCTTGCTTGGCACATGACCTTAAATCTGGGTAAAGTGAAAATAAATATGCGTAATGAGTTTGTCACACCACAGAAAAATGTGTCATTAAGCACCCCGCCAGATTTGAATGGTTAAAAAGTCTCCAAGAATATAACTTAGGTTTCAAATTGAAAAAAAAAAGGAGCAGTATTCTCTGCTCTGAGACACTGGGGACGTGTCTGCTGGAGGAGCTGATACGAAGATTTGGTCCCCACAAAACGATGGACACTCGTTAGGAGCTCAGCCAGTGCCACAGTAACATACACTACCCTCAAGCCGAGGAATGAGCCGCTGTGCAGACTCTTGTTATCAGCTTACCCAGTAGCACACATAGAGTTGCACAGCACACACACCCTCCAAACCAGGGTACGAGTGCTGCTGCACAGTGATAGCCTCTTTTTCAGCAGCTAACAGCAGCTAACATTAGCACAAAGCTCACAACCACAGCAGTGAGCGGTAACTGCTGGCATGCTGAGTCAGGCCCATCATGGGAGATCAGAGTGTACAGATGACCCCAGCCCAAGGCCAAGAGGGGGCCCACGAGAAGGTCAATAGTTGACCCTTAAATGGGATCAAGTACAACAACTTACTTACTGATTTGAATTACTGATAATACAAGTTTTGTTCATAAATAATCTAATTTCATAATTAAAACACATTTTAACATTCCATCTGATACCCCCACCCTCAGCAGGTGTTATGAAATGGTGTGCTCCATCTGAAATGGATCAGGTGCACAATGTGCAGAGCTCACAAGTGCTGCTGATGTAAACATGTGAGGCGCACTGCTGTTCGATTAGCTAAGTCAGAATGCCTCACCAAAAATCAGGAGCTCCTAAAGGAAAAGCCAGACTACAGAGAGAACAAGAGATTAAAGGAGATGAGGCAAATGTCAAAAAAAAAAAAAAAAACTACAGTGAAGACACCGGTATAACATTAAACTACAGGACCATTGGTTCTAACCACATTATGCTATTATATATGCAAATCTAAATGTATAGGGAGCCATCCCCTAATTGGGTGTGGATGAGGGGCCCACTTTTGAAAATGTTGTACCCTGGCCTGTAATTCCAAATGGCTGGCCTGGGCCGGGTAGTTGATTTGGTCAGAAAGACTGACAAGTATATATGTGATGGCTATTTCTCTTGTATTTATATGATTATGGATTGTGAAGTGGCATTTATTCACATATTTATCAGACTTAAAGATCTCAGAGAGCCCGTGGGACATAGCAAACTTGCTGCTGTCACACAGTGGACAAGCAAAATGCAACTTAGTGTATGAGCTCAGATGCTAGTAGTAACGTAACCTTTATACAGTAGGGGAGGGGCTATGTTACAGATGGCCCCAGTGCATCGTCGAGCAGGCTTTAAGGCCTGCCAAAAGAATCCTGGACACAGACAAGGTGAAAAATAGTTTAAAGGTCTAACCCCATAACTCAGTACTACACAGCTGACAGCCTTTCACATTTTCTAACATGCATGATGTGTTTAGAAAGAAATCACTAATTTTGCTTTACCTGGACTTAAAAAAAAAATGCCAAAAGCATGAAGAGCCTGGATCTTTTCATAGCTATCAAAAGGTAAGGTAAAATGATAAAATGAAAGCTAATGATAGCCACTGATTTTGGCCAACACAAGGCCAAGGTAAAATAATAAATAGCCTGTAGCTGATAACTTTACAAGGCTGTTTCTAGGTAGCATTATCATTATCCACTATCAAACGTAAAGGTAAAGATAAAAAAATGTAATCCCAAAAATAACTCAACCAGCAAGGCTAAGGTTAACCTGAATGGTTGTAACATTGAAGAAATTTTGTAAGAATTATTGCCCTTATTTTACAATGCATTATGGTCTTAAAAAAAAACAAAAAAAAAACGCTAGATCAGTTAGGTCGATTGGGAGCAATAATTTAAATGTGAATTTTATATTGAAATAACCATCTAAATAATTATTAGCAATTGATCATATGCCCAAAGTAGGCCTTTTTCTGCATCCTAGGTCTACCCACACAATGGAATATTTTCTGCTGCTGCAAGATGTCTCAGATCATGCCCTGAGGGAACGCCTCATCCAGGACCATGTGAGTGTCAAGGGCAAGGCTTGTCCCCTCTAGTGGTAAGCGACTCTCTTCTGAGTTTGGTCTTTTTTTAATTTGAGATTGAACCTTTTTTTTAACTTCATCAGTTGTGCCAACAGAAAAAGTATTCACTGAAAAAGTAATAGCATCCCATACATCTGTTGAGCATTGTACATACTGTACATAGTTGGGCATTCTTGACTTAAGTCTCAGCTTCTCTTTTCTATTGATTGATTGATTGATTTCTTTATTTTGTGTAGTGCACAGAAACATTTGCCCAACCCTCATGGGTTTGCAAGACACCATTACAATAATGCAGTGGTGAATCCAAAGTCCTCAGACAAAATAACTTGCCTTCTATCCCAGGCCCGGCATAGAAATTCTGACACAAGAAAGGGTCCCCTTCTAAAACATGATTCACATTTTTCATGGTCATGCAAACAAAAGAAATCAGCACAAATAGAGGTCATTTTACTGAAAAGTACATCCCTTATGTATTCGTAGACAGGACAGTAAAAACATAAAATGAAGCTCATTCTCAACTTCACCTAAATTACACAACAAACAAAGTCTGTCCTTCTCTGGGGTGGTGTTAAACCTTCCAGTCTCTAAAGCTAATGGTCATGTTACTGAGCATAACTGTGCACATAGGGATCTTTGACTTTTGTTTAAATTATACTTCACATCAGGTTCCGCAATGTTGCGATTCTTTATGAGACAGTGATTGTGTAGTTTTGGTTTATACCATATATCAACAGACCATTTTTTTTTCTGAATAACACAGAAATAACCTCTTTTAGAAAACAAATGACAGGTTGTTCAAATAAAATAAGAATTTCAGCGTGTTAGCCCAGGGATGACTATGGGAGGTGTTCCAATCAAATATCTTTTTAGTGAGACTCCGATCAGACATCCTCACAAGTCTATTCCAAAACCATAGCATTTGACATTTATGTCTGATGTTTGAAGGTTCCCATTACATATCTCCACAAATGGCCAACACTGAGGTAAATGTATGGAATCCCAGGAAGGATTGAATCATTCAATAATGCAATTACTGTGTTTGCACTCAGCCCTGCAATCTCATGCCCTTTTACGTGGATTGACGGGCAGGGTACCTATTCTAATTAGGATCAACTGTCACATGCTTTCAACTCACCAGGATTTACTGTTGGAGGAATACAACTCTGTAGTTGAAGAACACATCTGAATCAGAAGTACACTTTTCTTTGTACCTCTCTTCAGAACAAATTTTGGTAAAAGCTTTGGAAGATATTGGTCAATGAAGCCCATAACTTGCTAACCTTCAGGAGGCTAACAATACAATCATGAATTGCAAGCTCCTCTAACCAGCTGCTACCTCTGACATCCTCTGTACAGCTTAAGGTTAAAGCAGCAATAACTTTTTTTTAACTGAAAATGGAAATCAATGTGACAATGGGAACAGATTTGCTTGTTGTGACGAACCTACAGAGAATTATCATCCGACTTTGCAGCTTCCATCAACTTTAATGAAGCTTTATTAAGAGTTTCAACTTAATGTTTAACTTTACAGTCTGCAGCTTTACTGTTTTTTGTTTGGTCTCACTGTTTTTACAGTGTTTTTGGCCAAAAGTTCTAAAATCTAAAACACTAGCCTGCTCAGCACTGAGAGCAGACTATGAGCAACTAGATGGTAAACACAGTGGAGCATTTCCTAGCTAAAGAGCCAGATATTTTCCACAAGAATTGGTGGAGACCAAAAACAGAGCTAAAAGAGAATGAATATTGGATTTGCATCCACTAAGAAGCAAGAAACATGACACCAAACTAAAGATAATGATTCTCCATAACTGTTGGTTGCAATATTGAATTTAAAGGTGATAATATTTCAGTGTTGTTTGCAAGTTGTTTTTGC
>JAPZEB010000021.1:4935444-4950598 GCA_029783705.1 Chaetodon striatus | reverse complement strand
GTGATGACATTTCATATCCAAAAAGGTTAAAGGTCAGCTTCACTGTGATATTATGTTCTGCAAAAGCACTTTTCTGGCCATTATCAAGACCATAATTCAAAAACAGAAGGGAAGACATTTGGTCAGATACCGAATTGGTGACACTTATCTTTGGTGTCCACCTTGAAACTACGATGATTGGACAGATCTCCTGTGCTGATGCTTTGAAGATGCGTCTGAAGTATTTCTTTCATTAAACTCAGTCTTCACTATATTTGTAATATGAATCAAACAAACAGACATGGATGTAAACTGCAACTTGACTGCTTGGCGGAGGCATACAACCATGTGGCAGAAATTCTAGTTTTTAGTCTTTTCAAGGTGGTTTTATAAAGCATCAAAAACAAGATAAACACCTTACTTACTCTGATGAAATGAAATTATGTTGTCCTTTTTTTATACTTTACTGTTGTTGTATGAAAACTAGAGATGGGGATTGGATTGGTACGTAAAAAAGCCAAAAGCAATATGAGAAAAAAAAAAGTGTTGGAGCCAAACAAATTAAATAAATAAAGGCAAATGTTACTTATTTTGTGTATTTAATACAATTTCACCACCTATTCTCTAGATACCTGCTTAAAAGCTAAAAAAAAAAAATCCAATATAGTCCCAAACTTAAACTGAAAATCACAGATTCCCCACACTGGTCATTCTATTGTATTTCCCAAACTGCCAATGCCCTGTTGTCTTTTTGTTTAAACAGACTTAACTGCCGGACTCCTAGGCCTGCAGGGGCTACCCGAAAGAATTACAGGATCTTTATGGCTCCAGAACAAATGGGGGACTCAACCTGTGACACCCATGAAAGATGATACTTACAGCAGCATATTTCTTCCAGACATTATAAGGGCGATGATGAATGAAAGAGGACACTGGACAGGGAGCATTTTCAAGGTGTAGATGCCTGAACCCGATAGCCTTCAGGGCCAGTGGGGACACGAGGGAGTCCATTCTTCTATTGGCTGAAGATAGAGAGACACTCACCTCTCACTAACCTCTGGTGTCAAGGCCCCATGAAGAAGTGGGGTCTCACCCCGAGGGAAAGAGTTTATGATTTTGATGAAATGCCTCCAAACGGCTGCTCTTTTCCAATATGGCTGCCATTGTTATGTTTTGAGGAAACGGATGAGTAGTTGTAGGAGATTCGCCAAACTTGATAAACCTTAAGAGGACTTTTCCCATCAAAATAAAAGACCCTGAATCATCCATATCCTCATTTTACATTATATTATGACCTAGCCTTAAATCAGTCGTGACCTGACGTCTCTGAAAGGCCCCTCACTAGACTACAATGCCAAAAGATGTCTGGAATGACTCATTGTCTGAACATTAAAGTTTTACAGGGAATTGCTAAATTTAAAGGGTTCCTTCTATGGTTTCATTAAAAAGCCATTAAAGCGGATATAGGAAGCAAAACATTGGCGCTGAGGTTAATTTCCATGGGGATTTAAAGACAATCTCTCTCCACACTAGAAGTCATTCACTCATGTTGTAATGCCAGTTGGTAAAGGTCGATGTAGAAAGGCTCGGGGACCCCCAGTGCCAGACAAAGAAAGATTAAGATCCAGGGTATTGATAAACTATCACTGACAATACAAACAACCCGCTGGGAGCCTGTGACATGTTTTCGCTAACTGAAGTCTCTTTCACCATCCACAAGGGATGGCAGAGTTTAATTATAGCAAACAATGTGATAGTTGTGTGGCATGGTTTTATCTACAGTACTCTATCCTCTTTTTTTCTGGTAAAAAAACATGTAGCGCTGCGGGAGGGCAAGAGAGTCATTCTTGTTTTCTCTCTCCTCCTAATCAGTGTGTAACAGATATACTGTATTGTCAATTATTATTAATCTTTGTAAACCCTGAAGGATAAAAATGACATTAAGTTGTAGTGTGTGTTTGTCAAAATCAAGATCACATTTCCTGTAAACTGTGATTTCTACACCCCCCCCCAAAAAAAAAAAAAACATTAGGAGTGTAACATTACATTAAGCTCACAGTTAGGTTTGCCTCTTCCATGCTTCATGGTAAGATGCACACAATAATTTGACTCAAAATAAAACTACATCATTTTTCTTTCGGCATCTCTTTCCCCAGTTTAAATGGTACACTATGTCCACAATTATTTTGGGGGTAATTCTTAAAGATTTAAAGGTAAATTCCACACATAATGGTCAGTTTAATGGCCATGGCAAGTACTGCTCAGCTGGTATCATATCCTCTGTGGCTCTAGCTAGAGCTTTCTGAAGTCTGAGAAAATAGCCCTTGATGATGTCATCAGAGGGGTTATCTCGCCTTGGGCTTGGAGTCCACACATCATAACAGAAAGGCTGTCTTACAAACTGAGAGCAAGATTGTAAATCATTTTATAATAAATCCCCAAATGTTTTCTCAAGATAAAGCCAACTTGGTGGGTTAAGATCCATACTGTGTCATTTTTCGCGTCCAGTCAAATTTTTATATATCCAATCAGCATATTTGGGAAAGCACAAATAATGCAGTAGAAACAAACGTAAACTCTACGCAAACTTGCTTATTAGGAAAAAGAAATTGTGACTGACACGTCTGTGCATCAGTCCTTAAAACTGATAAAAAAATGCCTACCTAGTAATTTCATTTACTACACATTCATGAAAAATCATCACTATATTATGTATATTGATCAGCAGAAGTGGGGCCAAATCATTTTTTTGCAAGTCACAAATAAGTCTCAACTCTTTGCACTCAAGTCCCAAGTCAAGTTTCAGGTCAGGTCTTCAGTCCTAAACTTCCAGTTTCTGGTCCTAAACATGTCAAAATGTGCTCTATACTAAATGTACTGTCCTTTAAACAACAGAATAATCATGTAATAAATCTGTAAAAATCATGATTAGTTATTAACTTTGATCACTTTCTTTCCATCTGGTGCTCAGAGACGTAACCTTAGTTCTCCACTGTTCTCTCCTGCAACTGGATTTGACTGGTTCAAACTAAGTGGATCATCTGAGGAATTAAGTGTCGACTTGGTAATGAAAAGTGTTAATGTAAGTTGATTCAGGAAATTAAATGACTTGAGTCCACACCTCTGCCACACAGCAGGGAGTATGCTTAGAGCTCACTACTCTGGTATTAATGTCAGGGTATTTTAAATACTGCACCCACTGACTCGTTAAGAGCTAAGTTAATGCATTGTGTTGGCAAAATTATCAGGACCAAGACTGAAAAAGATTTTAACCTGGAAAAAGGAAGAAACCTCTGGAAGAATAGAGAATAGGATCCAGCAATACGAAAAGTAACTTTCATGTGTTACCAAAGAAGAAAAAAAAACCTTCTTTTGACAAAGGACTGGAAAAAGGATAGAACAGAACAGAGGCAAAACCCGAGGAAATTATTCACACAGAGGGAGAGGAGACAAGAGGTGAAGCTGAGTCTCCTGGAGGATGAAGATCCAGATATAAGACGTCTGGAGTAAGGCACCAACAGCCAAAGAGAGACAGAGAAAGGTAGCTGATGGTTAATGCCTTCATAGTAAAAAGAGAGGACAAGGGAGGAGATGAAAAATAAGCAGGGAGAGGGGGAGATAGAGTTAATTTATTTACTCTGCAAATAAACCACTTTTACTACTACCTGTACTACTTTCTTCTTAGGTTTAAGTGTTATGATTGTTGGTTGCTATGTAACTGCTCGCCTGATACATACAGTGCTTGTTATCTTAAATGGATGCATCTAAGCTGCTGCACTGTTTAAGTGGTGTCTATACTGGCACACTGTCGACACTGATGAAGGCTAAGAGTTTTCTCAGCTGTAAATAAAGGGACATCTTATCACTGAGTTTAACGCTGAAGCAGATGTCCTCCATGAAAAATGACCACATTCATCTAATGATTATCATATGGACTTGTGTGCTCTCTCTCTCTCTCTCTCTCTTTGTCTCTCTCTCTGCTGGTCCTCCTTGGTCATGCATGTGGTTTCCTCTGTCCCACCGGTGCAGTTGGCCCCTCAGAGCCCAAACATGTGTTTGCAAGAACTTCATTAAGGTCCTGTTACTCCTGACAACACATAAATCACAGTGAAGTTTGGCGATTGTCCCCAACAGAAACACTCGTGCACAAAAACAAAGACACACACCATACAACAACTGTGTTGTTGGGGGGGGGCTTTGTTTCTAAAGCTGGCTTGGCTCTAATAGAAAGGAGGAAAAAAATCCTTGGGTCAGCTCTTTATGTCTTTGGGGACAATCAGGAGAGCAAAAAAGCAGATTGCTGCAGACAATTTGATCATCCGCTCCTAGGCATGGGCTCTCCATTACCTGACTGAAATAGGCCTCTCCCAGGAGGCCTCAGGCCTCATTGAACAGGAGAGGTGGGGACGGTAATTATATCTTGGGCCAACCCCAAATCGCTTCCCATTAGTCTGTTTCCAACACGAAGCCGCAGTATCCTCGATATGTCGCTCGCAGCCCCCACCCTGGGCCATGTTGACATGCTGGTGCTGTTAACTGTGTCCTAATTTATTAGGGCCCTAATTGTGTGTTGCCATGTTGGCTTTGGCTCGTGCTCACTCAAACATCAGCCTGTCCCGTTGTGTGCTGAAATAGAAAGATGGTGCCGGAGGGAATCTTCCATCTCTCCTCACTGGCTCCTTTTTTTCCTCTCCAAAGACATCTCTATCCTTATTTTGCAGACCTACACCTGTCACTCTAAACCCTTAAACCTTTGTTTCTATGACAAGAGTTGCTTCTAAATCTCAAATTTACAAACTAAAATAAAGAAAAGCAGAGAAAGTGGGATCCAAAGGCCTCAATATAGCTTTCTTTGTAAAAGACATTTTGACAATGCAGGGACGACCGGCCAATCAGAGAGGCTGCACCACAAATGAGGTCGAGGAAGCCTGGCTCCAGGTGTCGCACAAAATCCCTGGTTGTGTTCCTAATGCCCTCGTGGGGGTGGAAGCATGCACACACACATGCACAGGCCCACACATATATGTACACGCATGCTTTCTCTGTCACACGCACGCACTAACACCGTGTTGCTCCCCACTGAAAGAGAGACACCTGCTTTCCCAGGGCAGTTGACCTGCAAGGAGAACAAGGTGTCGGATTGAAAGTCATCAGCTCAGCCAACCAGAAATGGCATCCTCTCAGGGCAGCAGTGCATGGTGGGACCTTGGGTGGATTGGCTTTATTCATTTATTCAATTGGTTACCTTGTAGTCTTAGCACGGGGCTGAACTTTAATGCGGAGAGTGCAAGTGATTGGCCTGAGACCCAGAACAGAGCAAAACCCAGAACAAAGGCAGCTTCGAGCTACAATCTCTGACTACAGTTTGTATAATAAAATTAGGGCTTGGCAATATGACTTAAATAATATTGCAATATTTTTTTGGCTACATCGCCATACACAGTACTACTCTACTTTGTTCCTTTTTTTCATTATTTTGCACTGTCTGCATTATGGAAAAGTGTATCAATAAATTGTGAAACTGGAATAAATAAAGTAGAAAATCATAGTTTATAATACATATTTAGTTTTGTGTAACTCTCGATGAGTGAAACTTACTAGTGTATGCCTCTGCAGTATTTACTTAAGTTGATGTGTACTGCATTCCATTGAAGGCATCATGCCCAGAGAGTCAGGACACAATTGAGTAAGGAATTGGTTGGTACCTAGAGTGTATGCTGAAGCTCGTAAATAATAGTGTCAGAGCTAAGGAGCAGTGATCAGAGAGCATAACGACAGGCAGGCACTGCCAACTAAGGTCCACAACGGGCCGTGATTGACAGCAGGTGAATGGTATAAAGGTGAATGTAAAACTGAAACAGTCATTCTGCTCCTGGGACCAGCTCAGTTTTTGTGTGTAACTGTTGAAGACTCACAGTGAACATAATTCACTTTGAACTCTGTCTGACTACATCATCTTTATTGGGGAAGCAACCAGTGTGAGTGAAGATCTAATGCAACTGGCCTGAAAAAGGACTTTTTTTTCCCACTCCCACAAGACCATAAAAAAGTACCCTGTACTTTGAGTAATTTATTATCTAAGTACTTTTTTTTTAACTTATACTTGAGTTGGTTTCTCAAATGATAACTTGTGCTTATACTTAAAGACTGTGAGAAATCCGACAGCCCGCCCATGGGCCCCCTTACTGTGATTTTTGATTATTTCAACATGTAAAACAACTGCTGTATTCATTGTTGTTGAAGCGGTTTACTAATGTGACCTATGCTCCTGACGGTACCATTAATGATGACCATTTCAAGATACAGCCACCACAGCAGACTCAAGAAATGCTTCTGTCAGAAAAAAAAACAGTTACAACTCAACTATACAGTGTTATTATAATCCATAGATCCATATTTTCCAGACTGAATCAAAGCTTACACAGCTTCTATCTGTGTTGATGAGTATTTCTCTCATAATCACACATTCAGTATATTGTTTTATCCTCTTTCTGAAAAATGCCTCGACAAATGTAAAAAAAAAAAAAAAAGTGGAAATTATGTTCTGTGATATTGTTATCTACTTTGAATTTGGACCATGTGAGATTTCATGATTTGGCCCCATTTTGTTTTCCAGCCAAGATCTCCAAGAGATCTTGTCATCTACAGCATCTTTTTTTTTTTCAAACAAATATCAGGCGAAGATGAAAAAAACACTTTCCTTTCAGTGTGTTTAAAGTTATATAACTCAATGACAAGCATTACCTTTCAAATGAGACCATGCATGTACATGCACTAATAGTGGAACAAGGACAGCTTTCAGTTTACTTTCGGTAAGCCTTGGATGGGCATTGAGGTGAATTGAGGTGAATTTTACAGGATGTTATACAAGGTCTAGTGTGTATGTAGTGGCCTCTAGCAATGAGGTTGCAGACTGCAATTAACTGAAACTTCTCCTGTAAGCCAACTATGGCTGACGCAAAAATGCGAATGGTCCTACTTAGAGCCATTGTTTGCTTTGTCCTTTCTGGGCTGCTGTAGAAACATGGCGCTCCATATGTAGATTTAAACGGCTCATTCTGAGGTAAAGACAACACGCTAATTCTTAGGTTCAGTATATCCCCTTGAATTGTGCACACTGGACCTGTAAGTCAGTTTTTATTGGAGTAATTGTGCTTTCACTTGAGTAAAGAAATGGAGTAATCTACCTACAACTGCTGTGCTCAAACAAAATGACAAGTTGCTGTTTTATATTGGCTGTTGGTCTGGACTATTTGGTATTTATGCAACGCTAACCAGCTGCTATCTGCCGTCTTAAATTCACTGGACAGATGTGACAATGGCATCAATCTTTTCATCTAACTCTTGTCAAGGAAACAAATAAGTGGATTTCCCCAAAATATATCCCTTTTAAATAAAAAACTGAGTTATTTATTTTTTTGTTGATTTAAATGTTATTTATTTATTTTTTATGCATGTTGTTGTGTTTACCGGCCTGTTTCCACAGTCACATCTCCACAAAGACAGCATGTAATCAAAGTGTTATGAAAGCTGTGGTGAAATCCCCATGAAGCTCAGTGTCTTCCACTCTATAATTGAATAAGACCTGAGTTCTCGCTTCCTTCACAATAACACCACATGTCACTTTCAATTTGACTGAGGCATATCGACTTAATGGCAGTACAGCGAAACACAGGTGATACAGTAAGGTGTGTGTCCCTTGTCTGTTGCCAGTAGAAGCATGCTTGAACTGAAACTGACAGACAACACACTGTCGAGAGATGTAACTCATCCAGTATTGATGTGCCAGCCTCTGCGCCGCTCCAACGCAGGATGCAGGAATCCTAAAGTAAAGAAAATGCAAAAGTGGGACACAGCATGCTTCTGTCCTGTGTCCGCTCTTTTCTCTTTCTTCACATTGCAATCAATTTCTCCCCTGCTCTCTTTCTCTCTCTGCATCTGTTTTTAACCTTGAAACATCCTAAGTATCCTCCCAAGAAACAGATAGTAGGAAGCAGCTTTTTCACATTTCCCTTTCAGTTGGGTTCGCACCAAAGCTCCCCCCCTTCTCCATGTAATTGCTTTAAAATTGTCAGCACAGAAAGCATGAAAGACCATCCCTCCTTCTACTCTGCCAACCTTTGCTTTAAGCCTGACAACCATCTGATGACTGCTCAACAGCAGAAGCTATCAATAATTGACGCTGTGATCGCGTTGGGGATGTTGTTTTTTTGCAGTTGAGATGACATGATTCTTTTTTCTCTTTCTTCTTCACAAGTCAAAATGAGTAAAATAAGCTTGTTTATTGTCCCACTTTCATCCGACACCATTACAGTAAAAACAACGTGTATTACCACATACATCATTGTGGAGACCTGCAAAGTATCGAGGGTCTGTTCTGATCAAATAAACTCTGCCTGCTCCCTGCGCCGGCTCCCTCTCATGAGAATGGCAGGCGGTTTCTGAGTAGTGTGGGTTCTGTATGAATACTGAATGAAGGATCTTCCTCATGTGCGTCAATAGAGAAATTGAGCTGGAGAAAAGTGATGAAGAGATAAGGTTCTGTTTCTCCCTCTGACAGATGATTTACAGTGTTTGCCTCCCGGCTCTAATTAAGAGCATTTATTTTGGCTGAGCAGTGTATGTTTGCATGCACATCTGTGTGGGTTTTTTTTTTTAAAGTGCATCTGTATGTGTGTGTTTTGTGAATGTCTTTATGCATGCCTATGAGTGTGTGTTTGTGTTTGTGAGTGTGCTGCAGATGTACAGGCTACAGCAGGTGTCCTTGCGGTCTGAGTGCATTATTCAGGCTCAGTGGGCAGGTGCAGCCTCTGACACCATCTCTCAGGACTCTCATTTTTCAGCCCCAGCTGCACTTTAACAACACTGATGCTCTTAACTTGAAGAAATCAAAACCTGGCTATTCAGTGTAGTGTAGTTTTTTTTTTCTTTCCTTCCTATGCATTCTCAATCTCCTCTTTGCCAGTGCAGGGAAAAATTTTGCAGCACAGTCCCAGAAAATAGCAGCCAAAATTGAGCAACCAAGTAGGTGAGCTGGGTAAGTGATTAGTTTCGATTTATAAGGCGCAAAAAAAGTCTGACAGATACACTCCTACATTCAATGAAAATAACACCCATAACTTATTTTAATGCTGTATCAATTGTTGCTTAGATACAAAAAAAAAAAAAAAACAGTTGGCTGTGGCTGCATCAATAACATGATAAAGAGAAGAAACACAGTAATGTCTGTTGTGTCTTCCGTAAGGGTTACTATGGTAACTATGGAAAGCTGGAGCCCAGGAGTAAGCAGGTGAATGACAGGTAGGTAGTAAGTGCACAAACAGCATGCAGGGTGTGTGCTCGTGTGTCGATGTGTGCGTCTGCAGGTGTGAATGTGTTTTCGGATCAGCTTGCAAAACTGGAGCTACGGAGGAAAGCTTTTACCGAGCAGGTCTCGGCGGAGGGCAGATTTGCACATACACTTAAGTTTTAAAACCATGGTAAATGAAAGTCATTTAATCATTTCCCCTGAAAGAATTTGTAATTGCGTCGGGCTCGGCTATGGCATAGCGGCTTTTGTTGAAAATCTCTGAGTGTGAATTCCATGAATTCTTATACCTCCCGAGATGAGAGTAGATATCATTTGTTCTTAGCTAAGACGAGCGCACGGGGGCTCAACAGGCTTTTTAAATGATAATATTGTCATGCATCAGTGCCATAAGATTGCGGTGGTTTTGGATCATTACAGGGTTGTTAAGGTGCAGTGGTGCCCCAATCACTCTATGTATGAGGAGATATGCAATCACAGAATGAATACTTTATTTCATGCTAGATTTAAGCAGGCTGTTCAGCTCATTTCAAAAAGTCGTGCACAATTGCATCTTCTTTTTTGTGCTTTGATTTTTGTTTAATTTTCAAGATTCATCGTTGCTCAGTCAATCAAAAAGCAATCGTGCATATTCAGAGCCAACAAACAGGCCTAAGCAAGGGGACATCGGCAGATGTTATTACTTTCAACACAGAGTTTATTTCCCACAACACCCAATAATACATTGTGGAAAGCTGCTTTGATATAGATTTTCACAGATATTCCCTTCAGTAGAGTTTTTTTATTTCTGACTTCCGGAAATAACCCCGCTATGCAATGCAATAAATAAGACTGTCAGCAACCGTTACCTTCAGAAGAGTACATTAAAGGGAAGGCTACCCACGAGGTGCTGGTGATAGAGAACGCATGTTCATTATCATAATGACGCTCTGCACAAAATGTCACCATTCTCTGACAACCTGAACCTCCCGCTTTTTGATATAGTGTCTTTTCATGCTGTTTCTTTCAGTTCTGACACCACTGTGGAGGATAGCACTGTGAGAACTTTCAGCCAACGTGTTTTTGACGTGAGAATTTTCCATCTCATTTGTCACTGTGAGGAAAAAGAGACACATTGAAATTGAGTATAGCACACGCATGAGATAAACTCAGCTCATAAGATAAATATGCTCATTTTCTTCCACACAGGGTGTCAGTGGTGGCAGTTGTGCTTTGAAGCATGCATCTCATTTCGGACCCTACGCTGTAGTGCAGTGGGGGAAGGAATATACTGTATGTTTAGGAGTCATGCAGTGCTGTGGGCTTTGGCAGCTGACATGAGACACTAGAAGTCCAGTCCACTGGAGCGTTGGACTTGAGCAGCGTAGCTGAATGTGACCTGGAGCACGCGACCTTTAAACCTGTCCAGAGGGGGTCAGAGAGCAGGGAGCTGCGCTGACACATTATCGCTCTCCACAAGGGAGATGACAGTGAACTTACTCAGTCGCATCAGAAACCTGCAGATTCCTTACAAAGCAGATTTGTAATCTGAGGGAAGGAATCAGATAACATGAAAACACTGACTTAAGTGCTTTGACAGCTGACTTATTTTGTGAGTGTTACAACATAGGCATATTTATCACCAGCCTTTTTTTTGAAAGGGACAGTTTATCCCCAAATCAAAGTCCATATTTTTCCTCTTATCTGTGGTGCTGTTTATCAGTCTAGATTGTTTTAGTGTGAGTTTCTGAGTGTTGGAGATATCAGCTGCAGAGATGTCTGCCTTCTCTCCAGTATAATGGAACTAGATGGCACAAAAACAAACATTTGAAAAACTCAACAGCAACGTCCCTTTCCATCTAGCTCCATTATATTGGACAGAAGATGGAAAAATGTTATTTTGGTTTGAGGGTGAATTGCACCTTTAAGAGTGTTACTTTAATACTTGGTTAAGAACATTTTATGGACCTTAATATAACTGGCCACCTGTTCTGGTTCCCACCTCATCATATACTGATGCTTTGTCATGATCGCCGTGTCTATACCGACGCCCAAGGTATCTTTTAGTGTCAGTTTAAAGCCCAGTGCATCTTATACAAACTCCAATGTAAACCCATCTGCAGTAATATTAAACGCAGAGTAGCTGAAGTAGTATAAAGAGGGAGACATCCTGTGTAGGCAGGAGGTTGGGGTGCTACTGTATTTGATAATTTGGGAGTGAGAAATTTTTGAAATTGGAACCATGCTCTTTTTTTTTTTTTTTTTTTTTCCCAAATGATGCAACTTTGTCTTAATATGGTCTTAATATGGGCAATGCGACATCATTCATCATTCAGTGTTCAGTGTGGAGTTGTTAGGAGGAGGGATCAGCTTTCTTTTTAATTAACTGATAAGTAAAAATACAAAACAGTGGCAGCACTTTAACAAGTTAGGTCAGTTTTTTTTGTTAATGTTATGACTTCTTCTTAATTAGGACAGCATTGCAGGAATATTTCAGTGATAAAACTAAACACATAATCACTGTAAGGCGTTAAATTTTAAAATTAAGCCTTTATTTTTGTTTATTTATTTATATGTGTCAGATACATAAATACAGAACATAACTAACAAAACAAATTAAAAGGTGCTTGTGAGGGTGTGGTAGAAACCTGCACACACTTATATGAAAACCACAGCCAGACGATACAGAAGTGGTCAAATACAACAGTCAAAATTGTCAAATCATTTTAAATACTAGAATTCAGAAAATGTTCACCATATAAGTATACAGTTAAAACAATTGTTATACCAACAGCATGAATAAGAGTTTCTCAGAATGATTAATATTGTTGTAAATCATATTATTTTGACAGCAGAGCATTTTAAGTGTTTTTGTACAAAGACAATGACACAGTAGAATCCAGTCAATGAAGATTTTCCATAAAATAGCTCTATGGTGTTTGATTAAAAAACAACCACAGGATATTTTATACAAAGGAAGATGAAGATTCTGAGCCCGTTTAGTTGTGTATTTATGGAATTGTGAGTTATTAACAAAATTATATCTAAATCTACAAGGTAAATCTGTAATCTCATATTTCACTGTCAAGACAAATGTGCAGATTTGAAGAATATTAATGTCCAAAACAGTCAACAATTGCTATTTAAACAAGAGAGGTGCACTAGGAACAACAACCTGAGAAAAGGTTTACAGTCCACTTTGCCAGAAATGCTCTGTTAGTTGACATTTTGGGGCTCTGATTTGCTGTCTCACTGGGAATAGGAGAAAGCTTTTATATCCATTTTGTTTTTGTGCATTCAGTGTATAGATTAGTCCTGTGTATATAACTTGAATACGAGCTGGGAGTTGGGGGAGGAAACTGGCTCCTGCCACAAGAGCAAGAATATGCCCTCCAGTAACTCCAAAGTTGTCTTATATACATATTGTGTGTTCTTAGCAGGCTCGCTGATGTTAGCTACTAAAGCCTGCATTCAGGCATCCCCAGGGTTTTGTTCAGACTTGGGAGTGTGTTTGAGCCCTATGGCTTCACTGTGAGCGCTACAGTGCTGTATACAGTCACTGGGCCTGAGCTAGTTGGTGAGGGTCAGTGAATACAAATTGCAAACTGGCTGAGTGTTAAACCAGCATGTCTCATTTTAGGTTTTATATTCCTACACATAAAAAGGATGTGAAATGTGGTTGGCAAGTCTTTGGAGATGGGCTGATCATGTTCAAACCACAGTCATGTATATGATTTTTAGCACTTTTAGCACTGTTACGCCACATAAACATATATTTTAACAACAAAGTTGCCAATTGTTAAAGGGGCTCCTGTTACCAAACCTCTAATTTGTGAAGTCTTTGCCAAACTAGTAGGAAAAGAGCAATTCTTACACTTGTTAATCCATTTACAACTCAGCCGCAATTTTTTTGTGGTTGTCAGTCCAATTTGGTGCACTGCCACATGATTTAAGAGCTTCAAATGCTTTTGAGTGATAGAAAAGATGATGCAATGTTCTTGTTTTTCTGCTCAGTGTCAGCCGGTGGCATCCTCACAAAGCACATTTTGGAATCCATCGCTCCATCAGTGCTATCCACTCTGATGGAAAGCGAGTGCCAAAAAGGATAAGGTCATACTTCTAGACAAATTGTCTCACTCTATCAACATAAGAAAACAACTTCCAAGCGTACAGCTGTGCACATGGGGAGCTCCTAATCCTCCTCTCTTTCACCCACAGGGAGTGCGTTCTGGGCTGCTGCGCTCCCACTCCAAGGGATAAAGAGATGAAATTTATCGGGGGAGGGTGTATATTCCAGACAGTGCAGAGTCAGGATATCATCCTGTTACAGCGGCAAGCACAATAACTTTATGCTGACAAAAACTATCACCTCTTCCACTCATAAACCCCCCCGCAAGGTCAGGAAAGGCTCTTTCTCGCTATCTCCATGACTTTTTTTGACCAGTGCCACAGCTCTGGCCCTTATCCTTATGAAACGTTTTTTCTCTTTGAGGCTCAAGTCATCATGGCATTGTCAGCTTAATAAGTATTATAGCCTGTCAAAGTGACAGCGCAATGGTTTGAAGTGATGGGGAATTTGCCCTTACATTTTGGACTTGAGTGGCTTTTAGGTTTTGTTAGCTTGTGCTCTTTCTAATCTACACAAGACACTTGTGGTATACTGAGAGAGGCAATAGCATTAAATTCCCAGAGAAAATAACAAATGTCAGTCTGTGCTTGGAAAAGGTTTCACAAGAATTCAGCAGGACGGGCTTGTTGAAAGCAGCTGGCGGCTTGTGTGAGGCACAATGTAGTCAGTGGCTAAATGCGATGAAATAACCTTTGCTGTGGCTCTAGTGCTCCATCGACCTTGGGAAGAGTGTGCTGCCAATCTGTGTTGAAGTTACCGAGGTCATTGTCTTTCCCAGGGATACGCCACAACTGCCTTCTAAGCTGTCAGAGAAGATCGAGGTTCCAAGTCACTTTAGGTCATTATGAATCATACATTAAGATACAATGAGCCAGGCAACCATGTTAGTTATCTTATTAGGATTCACTTGTCTTCCTTAGCAAAGCATTACCATGATGGCTGTTTACATTTACATTTAATATTTGTCAAAATGTGCTCAATCACGAATTGTGCTTATTTCTGATTCTGATTTCTGGTTCTGATTTCTGGTTGAATCTTCGTGGTACAACTTTCATATAAATATGGTCTGAACTGACTGAATTGCAATGTCTCTTGTAAGAGTCCTGTTCATAAAGAGAGAACATAAAAACATTCATTCCATTTCTACGGTGAAAAGTACTTTTCAACTAAATAGTTTACTTACTTTTGAACTTTTGGAGATTATTTTTTACCCATGTGAGTTATAAAGTTGAGATCTGGTCCAGTGAACAGAAACTTCAAAAACTGAGGGGAGATATAATATATAATATATAAACAAAGTTCTGACTCACAGAATTTCCCTTGACTTACTAAGATTCTTATGCGTCAGTTGCTTTGAACATGTTGATATCAGCTATCTGACACGGAGTGAACAGAATAGGGCTACAGCCTGGACAGAAAAAAAACATCTCCTGGCGAGTTATGGTGTGTTTTTTATGATAAAACCACTGATATTTATCTGTGGCATGCTAAAACTTTATCTAAAAGTGGAGCAAATAGAGAAAATTCTTTAGAACAAGTTAGCAAACTTTAACACTTTCCCCGCTAGTATTATTTTTGCCAGCCACCGCCAGCATTTTTGATCATATTTACTAATCTTTCAAGATCCACAGAATAACTTGTTCTACTGTATGAATATGTAAATAGTATATACATGACACTAAATAGATCTTTTGTTTTTATACACAGAAAAACAAACATTGTATTCTATCTTAATCTTTTTTTTTTTTTTAAATCAACCC